>JAVJIF010015100.1:0-115631 GCA_038442645.1 Agave tequilana | reverse complement strand
ACGAAATGCTGCCTAATCGACTTTTCGTTGGGTTCGGAGGAACCCCACCAGAAATATCTCTAATATAACCCATTAAAATGATGAATCCATAAAGGATTTTTATTAGTACTTACCCCATCTAATTTCCAAATTCCATAACAATTTCGGAGTCAATTTTGTCAACCACCTCGTCCAAGAAATGAGTGTGAAATGATAGAATGTTGACTTGGACTCAGGAAGTACAGGAAACTAACACCGACTCAGGAAGGTGACTTAAGTCAAGTAAAGGTTTAGGGTCGAAATAGGTTCAGGAATTGGGTCCAAGTCAAGAAGTTGAAACTCAAGTCCACATGTATTTTTCAAACAAGGAATGTGACCTAATATGGGTGATTCAAGTTCAGGAATGATAGGTGGAGGGATCAAAGCTGACTCTAAAATATTACTCAAGTTTGGTGACAAAACAGGAGTCAATATTGATTCAGAAAGTTGAACTTGATCACAGATTTTGAGAATCTAGGTCACATATCTCATTGAGTTCAATATCAAAAAATGGAGAACTTGCCAATTTATCAATGGGACTTTCAAGAGTGTAAAATTGGTCAGTTCAATATGATCATCAAAATGGGTGATTCAATTTCATAATGAATTGGCACAGGATCCAATGTTGATTCGGGAATAAGATCGAATCAGGTGAGGACACCGGAGTCTTATTGAATCAGGAAGTAAAACTGAATCACTAAGTTGAGGTTCATGATCATATTCATTTTCAAGTTCGATTTCAGGAAAAGAATAACTTGCTAAACTGTCAATATCTTTTTCAAAATTTGGAGTTTGGGCAAGTTCAAATGGTTGTTCTGAAATGGAATCTTGATTTCCAAAACTACAGGACTCTTCGGCTCTAACAGAATGGTTAGTGACATCAAACTGGTCCAACGGTGAGAATGTAGATATTCGAGCCATCATATCTATGTCACGATTACGAGTTTTTTGAGCCTGAGTCATGGCTTCAAGCATCTTTTCATAGTTGATAGGTTCATTTTTTGATGAAAAGATGAAGAATTGTCTTGGAAGTAGTAGTGAAATTGTGAGTCCATCAGATTTTGGGATTTGTGTTTGGACTCACGCATATTCATTTCCAAAATTGGTGGTTTCCTATTTTGGATGGTGGAACTGAGTATGAATCTTGAAAATATTGTGGACTAGGTGGAGAAGAGGACAAGTTGGTTGATAATTATGCTCGGGGGAGGTGAATCCCCACTGACTCTGTGAAGAGTTGAAATCATTCTGAAAATTATAGTCATACGATGGGGGGCATGGGTTATATTCATTCGGATAAGACCAATCCGGCACACTAGGTTGGTTAAGGTTATGATATGCCGGGTTGGTAATATCCAAAAAAGAATTCGATGTGTAATATGGATTATTATTAAGTTGAAAAAATTATTATTATAAGCCATATCACACAATAGAATACAAACAAAAAAAACAAACAAATTAGCAAACAAATAAAGGAAAAAATTCTAACTAAGTTAGGGTAGACCTATGACCTAGACGACTCCTAACTAATTAGACTGTCCATGGGAGGTTCAATGCAGACTTTGACCACAAGCTAATCAGCCAGGTCAGGGTAAGGTTGGTGGGAGGTTTTCTGTCAAAGACGTTCCTTAATTAAATAACCACCAACCTTCGGGCTTCCGCCCTTAATCCCTTTCCTAAACACTGATTTGACAAGAGTCAAATTCCAACACCTTTCCCCCTTAGAATAATCTCCTAATGAGTCCGAGATGTCCTAGGGCCAACGTCTACTCATTTTTAGTTAGGCTTCGGTTAGTGAATGCATGGAATCTGATTTTTGGGCTAAGGAAGGGTGATTAAATCCCCACCTTATCTTGTTAATGGGTGGTGCCCTTAAATCAATTAGTGCAAGTGTTCAAGATAAATAAGATTCACTCAAAGCGATTTAAATCCCAAGAGTGAGTCCTATGCAAAATGCAATGCATACGTACTTGCTCCAGCACTCTTCAACAGTAAAAATAAATGAATTGAAAAGACACGTGCCTAAATGCAAACGTCTAATCAATTTTTTTATCTTTTCAACAAATGTTTAACTGTTGTTTATTAGCAGGCTTATGTGATGGCATATAAGAAAAAGTAAAGTTGCAGAAAATTAGAATTTATAAGCAAGCAGCCCTGCGAAAAGACAGTTATAGTCCACTCCTTTTTGCCGGCGTTTTCGCGGCTTTGGTCGCGGATCCGCGGCAAAACAAGGGCACTTGGTCCTGCTTTCTAGAGCAGAGGCCAAGGCCACTTATATGTTACTGCAACTTTAATTTCCTGCTTTGCTTGCCCTATAACCTGCAACAGAGAGAAAAAAGAAATTCGTTTTAGTTCTAAAAATTTTCAATAAAATTCAGATTTCAATAGAAACGTTACCCTCCCCGGCAACGGCGCCAAAATTTGATTGAGGAAAAACCTGCACAAAAAATACGGAATTTTAGAACTTAAGATTAGGATGTGCAATGCTCAATTCTTACCGCTATAGCAAGTGGCTATGCGGGTCGTGATCCACAAGGAGGGTTTTGCGATAGAAGCGTTTACGTTTCTTTATTGAAATCCTTATGAAAACAAAATGAAGATTCTTATTTGTTTAAAGTTAAGAAAATGAAAAAGAGTTAATAGTTAAAGTTAAGAAGAAAGTGGTAGAATTGAAAGTGGAAAAACTCAGAAAACGGCGAAAGCGACTATGTACAAATGATTATTTACAAGGAAGTGAAAGGGATGATTTGAAGAGGTATTGTTGGTGATTTAATTTACAGAAATAAAAGAAAAGAAATAAAAATAATTGCTTACCTTCTTTTCACCAAAAGCTTATCTTGAGTCTTCAGCGACGATTTTACTTGAAGTGGAGGCATCAGCGCATAGCCCATAAGATTGAGTATTGGTCTCTTCACATTACATCATCAAGACTACTTCAAGATTGAAATGATACAGAGAGAGACTCCATTCCATCGTCATGAACTATCGGTGGCACTCGCAACGGCAAGGCTCTTTCGATGCTTTTTCGACTCACTTGGAAGACAATTGTACCAAAAAGAAAGATAAAATAGAAAGAAGAAGAAGAAGAAGAAGAGACTAAAAGAAGTACATATACAGAAAGAACTCGATTCGATTTCATAACAATCAAGAAAGAGAATAAATCTACCACCGGTGTCACACTCAGCTCAAGCTTCATTCTTGTTCTTCGATGAAAGTCTGATATCCTCTTATTTACATAAATGAAAATTACAATTACATGAAAAAGAAAAACAAACCGAACTAAGAAATGGAAAAATAGTCTAAATCTTATCTCTGCATCTCGTCCCTTTTGCCTTTGAGTGCAGGATTTATAGGAAAATGGAGAGGGTAGAGGAGTATGAAGATAAGTAAATCTGGCAATTTTTGAACTCCCCTTATCTTCAAACTTGATTTGAGGTGGATATTCAGTTCTGATCTGCAGTTTGTTGGCGTGTTGATTGCTGAATATCACTTATCCAATGACAGAATTAGAAATAATGATCAACTTAAGAGTTGTAGCTCTATAAGTCTTCTTTCTGGGTCATCTTGAATCATCAGAATTGAGATTCTATAGCAAAAGTTATGATTCGAATACTAAAATGTTCCAGTCAGAATCTGAATCAAACTTGCTTCATCTCATCCGTTACTTTGCCTCAACCGATCGATTCTGAGGATTCTTCTCACCAGTTTTCAACCTCTTGATTTTGTCCTGATTCACTGAGTTTAAATTAATTCTGATTTAATTCAGAATTTTGGTGGGCTTTGGGCTCATTCTCTTCATCTCCTTAAAGAATGGGCCTGCAAATAAATTAAGCAATTAATTAAGATAATGCAAAGTTTTATTCTAGAATAGGTATGGAAATATGATATTAAATATGCAACATTAGCGACCAATCACACCCCATATCTATCTTTTGCTCGTCCTCGAGCAAAACAATTAAACTATACTAAGGATTATTAGACCACTTTCGCAGGTCACGCTATTGCACTGAGCATGTGCAACAAGCCGTTAAACCTTTAGGTTTCCCTAGAGGACGAGTTTTGTCTCGTGAGGGTTTTCAGCGGATTGCACCCACAAATCCATAAAGAAAGGGAAATAAGAGTTAGTATTTTCGAAAAGCATTTTGAAAGGAAAAAATATTTGAAATATAATTGTAAGATCTAAGCAATCTATAAGTTATAGGAAACTGAATTTTTCATTCCTAAACTTAGTCTCTATTCAAAAATTTGTTGTCAATCAAAGTAAGGAGTCAAATTGTACTTCTCATCTAGTCTATTACTTTACCCTAAGTCGTATGCACCATCATGACTGTGAAGTTTACTAAGGGTTCTTCAACATTAACTCCCATGCCTTATATTTATTTATATTTGGTGAGACTTATTCCTCAATTTCATTAGGCTTTCTAATCTACCTATGTAACGAGCATTCAGTCGGTGACACCCCAAACCGGACGGTTTTATGGCACCAGGTGATAAAACACCCCTAAGGACTTAAACACTCGAGCAGATAAGGCCACGAAACTAAGGTTTTTATTTATACGATGTACCCCTTTTAGGCGTGAATACTTATGCTTCATTAGGCATAAATACCCAGCTAATCAGAGGATACTTTTTTTTATTTATACGATGCACCACTTTTAGGCGTGAACACTTATGCTTCATGAGGCATAAATACCCAGCTTAATCAGAGGATACATCCTTTTTTTTTTCTTTTCAAACTTATCTAATTATCTTTTGCATAAATACTAAGGCTTGCTTAGGCCAAAGCACCTAGCTAATCAATAATTAGACTTATATTTTTTTTTATATTTCTTTTTATAAGGCATAAGAGTCTCTGTTTGTAAACCCTAAGTGTGCAAGTGTCTTTTGTGTGCATATTTCATCAAGGTAAAGATCAAGACTAAATTACTTTGACAAATTATCTTCCTAACCCTAAAAATCAAACAATAATCTTATTTTGACCAAGAATAAGAAATCCTAATTTGGATTTTCCTATTCCTTAAAATTAACTTAATTTCTTACAAAAAATATGTCAAATATGTTTCTCTTTTCAAAAAGTTTTTAAAAGTAAAGAAAATGTTAAATGTTTTTTTTTTAATTTTAAAAACTAAGTTATGTTAGACCCTCCCCTACACCTATCTCATGCATTGTCCTCAATGTATGAATTAGTGCATAGATGCATGAAAAAGAAGAAAGGGAAGGAAATGTTACCTAAGGTGGTGGTTCCGGTGGTGGTCTGATTGGTCCACGAAATGCTGCCCAATCGACTTTTCGTTGGGTTCAGAGGAACCCACCAGAAATATCTCTAATATAACCCATTAAAATGATGAATCCATAAAGGATTTTTATTAAGTACTTAACCCCATCTAATTTCCAAATTCCATAACAAATTTCGGAGTCAAATTTGTCAACCACCTCGTCCAAGAATGAGTGTGAAATGATAGAATGTTTGACTTGGACTCAGGAAGTACGGGAACTAACACCGACTCAGGAAGGTGACTTAAGTCAAGTAAAGGTTTAGGAGTCGAAATAGGTTCAGGAATTGGGTCCAAGTCAAGAAGTTGAAACTCAAGTCCACATGTATTTTCCAACAATGGAATGTGACCTAATATGGGTGATTCAAGTTCAGGAATGATAGGTGGAGGAATCAAAGCTGACTCTAAAATATTACTCAAGTTTGGTGACAAAGCAGGAGTCAATATTGATTCAGAAAGTTGAACTGGATCACAGATTTGAGAATCTAGGTCACATATCTCATTGAGTTCAATATCAAAAAATGGAGAACTTGCCAATTTATCAATGGGACTTTCAAGAGTGTAAAATTGGTCAAGTTCAATATGATCATCAAAAATGGGTGATTCAATTTCATAATGAATTGGCACAGGATCCAATGTTGATTCGGGAATAAGATCGAAATCAGGTGAGGACACCGGAGTCATTATTGAATCAGGAAGTAAAACTGAATCACTAAGTTGAGGTTCATGATCATATTCATTTTCAAGTTCGATTTCAGGAAAAGGATAACTTGCTAAACTGTCAATATTTTTTCAAAATTTGGAGTTTGGGCAAGTTCAAATGGTTGTTCTGAAATGGAATCTTGATTTCCAAAACTACAGGACTCTTCGGCTCTAACAGAATGGTTAGTGACATCAGAACTGTCCAACGGTGAGAATGTAGAGATTCGACCATCATATCTATGTCACGATTACGAGTGTTTTGAGCCTGAGTCATGGCTTCAAGCATCTTTTCATAGTTGATAGGTTCATTGTTTTGATGAAAAGATGAAGAATTATCTTGGAAGTGGTAGTGAAATTGTGAGTCCATCAGATTTTGGGATTTGTGTTTGGACTCACGCATATTCATTTCCAAAATTGATGGTTTCCTATTTTGGATGGGTGGAACTGAGTATGAATCTTGAAATATTGTGGACTAGGTGGAGAAGGAGGACAAGTTGGTTGATAATTATGCTTGGGGGAGGTGAATCCCCACTGACTCTGTGAAGAGTTGAAATTATTCTGGAAATTATAGTCATACGATAGGGGGCATGGTTATATTCATTCGAATAAGACCAATCCGGCACACTAGGTTGGTTAAGGTTATGATATGCCGGGTTGGTAATATCCAAAAAAGAATTCGATGTGTAATATGGATTATTATTAAAGTTGGAAAATTTATTATTATAAGCCATATCACACAATAGAATACAAACAAAGAAAAACAAACAAATTAGCAAACAAATAAAAGGAAAAAATTCTAACTAAGTTAGGGTAGACCTATGACCTAGACGACTCCTAACTAATTAGACTGTCCATGGGAGGTTCAATGCAGACTTTGACCACAAGCTAATCAGCCAGGTCAGGGTAAGGTTGGTGGGAGGTTTTCCGTCAAAGACGTTTCTTAATTAAATAACCACCAACCTTCGGGCTTCCGGCCCTTAATCCCTTTCCTAAACACTGATTTGACAAGAGTCAAATTCCAACACCTTTCCCCCTTAGGATAATCTCCTAATTGAGTCCGAGATGTCCCTAGGGCCAACGTCTACTCATTTTTAGTTTGGGCTTGGGTTAGTGAGTGCATGGAATCTGATTTTTTGGGCTGAGGAAGGGTGATTAAATCCCCACCTTATCTTGTTAATGGGTGGTGCCCTTAAAATCAATTAGTGCAAGTGTTTCAAGATAAATAAGATTCACTCAAAGCGATATAAATTAACTAAGAAGTGAGTCCTATGCAAAATGCAATGCATACGTACCTTACTCAGCACTCTCAACAGTAAAAATAAATGAATTGAAAGACACGTGCCTAAAATGCAAACGTCTAATCAATTTTTTTATCTTTTCAACAAATGTTTAACTGTTGATTATTAGCAGGCTTATGTGATGGAATATAAGAAAAAGTAAAGTTGCAGAAAACTAGAATTTGTAAAACAAGCAGCCCTGCAAAAAAACAGTTAGTAGTCCACTCCTTTTTGCCGCGTTTTCGCGGCTTTTGGCCGCGGATCCGCGGCAAACAGAGGGCACTTCGTCTCTGCTTTCTAGAGCAGAGGCCCAAGGCCCTTATATGTTACTGCAACTTTAATTTCCTGCTTTGCTTGCCCTATAACCTGCAACAGAGAAGAAAATTCGTTTTAGTTCTAAAAAATTTTCAATAAAAATTCAGATTTCAATAGAAACGTTACCCTCCCCGGCAACGGCGCCAAATTTGATTGAGGCAAAACTACACAAAAATACGGAATTTTAGAACTTAAGATTAGAATGTGCAAGTGCTCAATCTTACCACTATAGCAAGTGACTATGCGGGTCGTGATCCACAAGGAGGGTTTTGCGATAGAAGCGTTTACGTTTCTTTATTGAAATCCTTATGAAAACAAAATGAAGATTCTTCTTTGTTTAAAGTTAAGAAAATGAAAAAGAGTTAATAGTTAAAGTTAAGAAGAAAGTGGTAGAATTGAAAGTGGAAAAACTCAGAAACGGCGAAAGCGACTATGTACAAATGATTATTTACAAGGAAGTGAAAAGGATGATTTAGAAGAGGTATTGTTGGTGATTTAATTTACAGAAATAAAAGAAAAGAAATAAAAATATTGCTTACCTTCTTTTCACCAAAAGCTTATCTTGAGTCTTCAGCGACAATTTTACCTTGAAGTGGAGGCATTCAGCGCATAGCCCATAAGATTTGAGTATTGGTCTCTTCCACATTACATCATCAAGACTACTTCAAGATTGAAATGATACAGGAGAGACTCCATTCCATCGTCATGAGCTATCGGTGGCACTCGCAACGGCAAGGCTCTTTCGATGCTTTTAGACTCACTTGGAAGACAATTGTACCAAAAGAAAAATAAAATAGAAAAGAAGAAGAAGAAGACTAAAAAGAAGTACATATACAGAAAGAACATCGATTCGATTTCATAACAATCAAAGAAAAGAAATAAATCTTACACCGGTGTCACTCCAGCTCAAGCTTCATTCTTGTTCTTCGATGAAAGTCTGATATCCTCTTATTTACATAAATGAAAATTACAATTACATGAAAAGAAAAAACAAAAACCTAACTAAGAAATGGAAAAATAGTCTAAATCCTATCTCTGCATCTCGTCCCTTTTGCCTTTGAGTGCAGGTATTTATAGGAGAAATGGAGAGGGTAGAGGAGTATGAAGATAAGTAAATCTGGCAATTTTTGAACTCCCCTTATCTTCAAACTTGATTTGAGGTGGATATTCAGTTCTGATCTGCAGTTTGTTGGCGTGTTGATTGCTGAATATCACTTATCCAATGACAGAATTAGAAATAATGATCAACTTAAGAGTTGTAGCTCTGTAAGTTTGCTTTCTGGTCATCTTGAATCATCAGAATTGAGATTCTGTAGCAAAAGTTATGATTCGAATACTAAAATGTATCCAGTCAGAATCTGAATCAAACTTGCTTCATCTCATCCGTTAACTTTGCCTCAACCGATCGATTCTGACAGGATTCTTCTCAACCAGTTTTTAACGTCTTGATTTTGCCCTGATTCACTGAGTTTAAATTAATTCTGATTTAATTCAGAATTTTGATGGGCTTTGGGCTCATTTCTCTTCATCTCCTTAAAGAATGGGCCTGCAAATAAATTAAGCAATTAATTAAGACAATGCAAAGTTTTATTCTAGAATAGGTATGGAAATATGATATTAAATATGCAACATTAGCGACCAATCACACCCCCATATCTATCTTTTGCTCGTCCTCGAGCAAAACAATTAAACTATACTAAGGATTATTAGACCACTTTCGCAGGTCACGCTACTGCACTGAGCATGTGCAACAAGCCGTTAAACCTCTAGGTTTCCCTAGAGGACGAGTTTTGTCTCGTGAGGGTTTTCAGCGGATTGCACCCATAAAATCCATAAAGAAAGGAAAATAAAGAGTTAGTATTTTCGAAAAGTATTTTGAAAGGAAAAAATATTTGAAATATAATTGTAAGATCTAAGCAATCTATAAGCTATAGGAAAACTGAATTTTTCATTCCTAAACTTAGTCTCTATTCAAAAATTTGTTGTCAATCAAAGTAAGGAGTCAAATTGTACTTCTCATCTAGTCTATTACTTTACCCTAAGTCGTATGCACCATCATGACTGTGAAGTTTACTAAGGGTTCTTCACATTAACTCCCATGCCTTATATTTATTTTTTTTGGTGAGACTTATTCCTCAATTTCATTAGGCTTTCTAATCTACCCATGTAACGAGCATTCAGTCGGTGACACCCAAACCGGACGGTTTAGGGCACCAGGTGAGAAAACACCCCTAAGGACTTAAACACTCGAGCAGATAAGGCCACGAAACTAAGGTTTTTATTTATACGATGTACCCCTTTTAGGCGTGAATACTTATGCTTCATGAGGCATAAATACCCAGCTTAATCAGAGGATACTTTTTTTTATTTATATGATGCACCACTTTTAGGCGTGAACACTTATGCTTCATGAGGTATAAATACCCAGCTTAATCAGAGGATACATCCTTTTTTTTTCTTTTCAAACTTATCTAATTATCTTTTGCATAATACTAAGGCTTGCTTAGGCCAAAGCACCTAGCTAATCAATAATTAGACTTATATTTTTTTTTATATTTCTTTTTATAAGGCATAAGAGTCTCTGTTTGTAAACCCTAAGTGTGCAAGTGTCTTTTGTGTGCATATTTCATCAAGGTAAAGATCAAGACTAAATTACTTTGACAAATTATCTTCCTAACCCTAAAAATCAAACAAATAATCTTATTTTGACCAAGTATAAGAAATCCTAATTTGGATTTTCCTATTCCTTAAAATTAACTTAATTTCTTACAAAAAATATGTCAAAATATTGTTTCTCTTTTCAAAAAGTTTTTAAAAGTAAAGAAAATGTTAAAATGTTTTTTTTTAATTTTAAAACTAAGTTATGTTAGACCCTCCCCTACACCTATCTCATGCATTGTCCTCTATGTATGAATTAGTGCATAGATGCATGAAAAAGAAGAAAGGGAAGGAAAATGTTACCTTAAGGTGGTGGTTCTTGTTGTGGTCTGATTGGTCCACGAAATGCTGCCCAATCGACTTTTCGTTGGGTTCGGAGGAACCCACCAGAAATATCTCTAATATAACCCATAAAATGATGAATCCATAAAGGATTTTTATTAAGTACTTAACCCCATCTAATTTCCAAATTTCATAACAAATTTCGGAGTCAAATTTGTCAACCACCTCGTCCAAGAAATGAGTGTGAAATGATAGAATGTTTGACTTGGACTCAGGAAGTACGGGAACTAACACCAACTCAGGAAGGTGACTTAAGTCAAGTAAAGGTTCAGGAGTCGAAATAGGTTCAGGAATTGGGTCCAAGTCAAGAAGTTGAAACTCAAGTCCACATGTATTTTTCAACAATGGAATGTGACCTAATATGGGTGATTCAAGTTCAGGAATGATAGGTAGAGGAATCAAAGCTGACTCTAAAATATTACTCAAGTTTGGTGACAAAGCAGGAGTCAATATTGATTTGAGGTGGTTATTCAGTTCTGATCTGCAGTTTGTTGGCGTGTTGATTGCTGAATATCCCTATCCAATGATAGAATTAGAAATAATGATCAACTTAAGAGTTGTAGCTCTGTAAGTCTGCTTTCTGGGTCATCTTGAATCATCAGAATTGAGATTCTGTAGCAAAAGTTATGATTCGAATACTAAAATGTATCCAGTCAGAATCTGAATCAAACTTGCTTCATCTCATCCGTTTACTTTGCCTCAACCGACCGATTCTGAGAGGATTCTTCTCAACCAGTTTTCAACCTCTTGATTTTGCCCTGATTCACTGAGTTTAAATTAATTCTGATTTAATTCAGAATTTTGGTGGGCTTTGGGCTCATTTCTCTTCATCTCCTTAAAGAATGGGCCTGCAAATAAATTAAGCAATTAATTAAGACAATGCAAAGTTTTATTCTAGAATAGGTATGGAAATATGATATTAAATATGCAACATTAGCGACCAATCCAAAATTTGATTGAGGCAAAACCTGCACAAAAAATATGGATTTTAGAACTTAAGATTAGGATGTGCAAGTGCTCAATTCTTACTGACCCTTTATTCCTAGATTCATTAATCCTAGATATCCACTTGCAAGGTGATGAGTTCGAAAGATTCACCGAACAAGTAGCAGTCATGTATAAAATGTATTTCAAGTTAATGAGTTCTCAAACCCTAGATTCAAAATGATAAGTTCACCTACTCAAGAGGAAACTGTTTTACTTCAGATTGAAGCAGAGCAGTCAAAGACCTTTGTTCCCAAGAGATTAAAATGGAATGAGATTACAATCCCGGAAGAATTCAAAATAGAAAACCCTCAAATTCCTAGAGACATAGAACAAACAGAAGTCTCTGACATCATAGAAGAGACAGACGGAACAGTATTAATAAGATTCAATTCATTCAAGGAAAGACCTTCGACTTCCTATAGGTACGCTGAACCCAGTAGGAAATCATGTTCAGAATATTCATTCCAACAACCAATCAAAGTATTCCATAAGTCACCTCTTCAAGAAGTAAATCCAGAAAGTTACTCTCCAACATCATCCCAAATGAGAACAGACTTCACTGGGAAATTAATATGATTACTAAACCATTTGTTAACAGAAGTTTCGAATTAATAAAAGACTTTAACGAATCCAAATATTCCAATTGGTTTTACAAGTTTGATTCAAAATATCAAGAGATACTAGTAAAGGAATGGATCACTCAAATGGACGAATATAAATTTGACTTCATCTTTGAAGTATGGTTAAAATTATTTAGAAAAACAAGGTATTCAAAACCCATACGAACAATCTCAAATTAATGTTCAAACAAGTTTATATAAAAAATGGCAATTGACAGATGGAAACATTGTAACTTCAATTCATCCACCATTACAATCCATAAAAATTACTACAAATGAAGGAGAAGTCACTGCTTCACCTTTCAAACGAGGAAAGAATACTAATGAACCAGTCAACATTGAAGATATTAAAAAGGTTTACCATCAAAATAATTATTCAAATCAGTTATTACATACGATAACTCAACAGATTGATTACCTAACAGCAGAAATCGAGAAAAGGGATTCAAACTCTAAGTTTCCACAAAGCTATTCAAAACCACATTTCCAACCAAATAGTCTACCGGTAGAATACGAAGAAAAAATACAGCCAATAAGCTTACTAGGACGCGTAACTCAAGCCTTAGAAAAACTAAATCAAATATTCCAAGTACTTCAAAATTGAATACTATTGAGAAACAAGATGAATCAGAATCCAATGACGATTCAGATAATTCATTACTACAACAGGTAAATCAAATAGAAGACGATATTCAAGGAACAGACCAAAAACTAGAAATTGATCGAATTAATACAAAATACAAGAAAAATAGTAATTCATATAGAAATAGCTGGAATGACAATCCATACAACAGGCGTAGAGGCAACACTAAGAATTATTACCCTAGGCCACACCTCCAGACATTCAATACGAAGAAAAGGCAATATTCAAATCAAGCTATGATGGCACTTCTATCTACGAATGGAATATAGACGGAAAGAGTGAGTATGAAATACTCAATACATTACAAGAGATAGGTATGGCAGTAACAGCCTACAAAACTAATCGGTTACCAGAACAAAATGCCATTGTTTACATAGTCACAGGATTCACTGGACTATTAAAATATTGGTGGGATAATTCATTAACCCTAGAAGAGAAAAAGCCGTTTTAAATCATGAAATAGAAGTAGAAGACGCTCAAGGAATAATTCAAAAGAAAAATGATTCCGCTAATTTTCTCATTGTTACGATAGCCACTCATTTCGTAGGAAATCCTACAGAAGAACTAGGATCCTCCAAAATATTCCTTACTAATTTAAGATGTCCAACCCTTTCTGATTTCAGATGGTATAAGGACATGTTCCTAACTCATGTGTTAAAACGATCCGATTCAACCAAATCTTTTTGGAAAGAAAAAATTCATAACAGGATTACCCAATTTATTCTCCAAAGAGTTTTCACAAGTATTAAAAAGGCTATGGGAGTTGAAGATGACAACATTGATTTTAGTACCATCACGTATGGCCAATTGTTCGCATTTGTTAAAAAGGAAGCACTACAAGCATGTCAAGAGTTGAAATTTCAAGCCAAATATGGCAACAAACGTAAAGAAATGGGCTCCTTCTGTGAAGCGTTTGGTATCACAGGAATAAGGGCTCCCTCAAAAGAAAAGAGACATAATCAAAAGATGATTACTCATAAAAATACATACCAAGAAAACATAAGAGTTCCCAAAACTATTAAAATGATAACTATTATCAAAGTAAATCCAAACCAATTACCTGTTACAATTGTGGTAAACCAGGTCACACATCGAATAGATGTAAATCAAAAAGGAAAAATAAAATTAATGAGATAATTAATGGCATGATAGACGTAGACTCAAATATCAAAGAAAATTGAAAGAGAAATTACAAATCTATTCTGAGATTAATAACATATTCGATAACGATGACTTTTATGACTCATCAAGTTCTTCAGATAAAACTACTTGTGAATGTAAACAACTCAATATGATTAAAGGAAACAATTCAAGAACAAATAATTCAAAATCAAAAGAGTTAATATTTGAAATGATACAACAAATTCCTGATCCAGACAAACAAAAGGAACACTTAGATAATTAAAAGCTCTAATAATAAATGAAGAAGACGAAAAGGATAATCTTCTAACTCAACCTTTTAGTATTTCAAAACTTTTTGAGACATATCCAATAATACAAGCCTAAAGACCAAACCAAGTGACATTCATGAAATCAGAGTAGAAATAAAACAATTAAAGGAAGAAATTAAAAACATTAAAGAAGATCTACGACAAGTAGAAACAAAGAATCAAGCCAATGAAACACAAATGTGCCTTATTCAAAATAAGATGGAAAAAGGAAAAGAAATCACAATAGAAGAACCACCCTTCTCCTTAAACGAAATCGCTGTTTCAACCACTGAACCTACAAACTCTAAATTCATTTCAGCCATTAAAGGATTCAATTATCAAAAATGGTTCATACTAAAACCCTTGCAGTTAACAATTCCAAAGTAACCTTTACAGCTATGGTTGATTCAGGAGCTGACCATAGTGTAATTAAAGACGGGATCTTTCCAACAAAGTATTACGAATCAACAAATGAAAAACTAGTAACAGCCAATAATTCACCATTAAGAGTCATGGAAAAAATAACAAAATTGTCAATATGCAATGAAAACATCTGTTTCAAACACCAATTCATTATTGTCAATGATTTAAATACCGATGTGATATTAGGAATCCCATTTTTAACTCAAATTTTCCCCTTTTGGATTAATTCAAGCGGATTAGGTACAAATATCATGGGACAAAAAATCCTATTTAAATTCATAATCCCAGTAAGATTCAAAGAGTTAAATGTCCTACAGACTAGTTCAATCTACCCTAGTATAAATTTCATTCAAAGTGCCCCCACTCAAACGGTCGAACAGAAAAAGATTCATTTAAGTCCCTGCATTCCTTGCACATTTCATTCAAGGCTTTCATTCCTCAAACAATTCATTCAAATCCTTGCATAGAAAAGGTTCATTCAAGTCTTTGCATTCCTCATACATTCATAATAGTAAAAACCGATGCATCTAAACACACCTTTGCTAAATGGCAAGCCATTTTCAGTCTTGACAATTCCTTACCCAATTCCCCAACATACAGATTCAAGATGAGCACAGACAAAGGCAAATGTCCGATTCAAAAAACAGTTTATTCAAAAGACTACGAGATAAAAATCTCATCCCTTTCTACATCTCCTATCCAAAGCCCCAATAGATTCCAAGTTCTTGGTAACTTTCCTCCTCTCCCTTATGCTATGACGTCTCCATCACCTTCTTCAAAATTTCAAAGCACTTCAAAAACATCTGATTCATCTCCCTATTTTGCAAAGAAAAACCGAGACCATTTACTACTCACTACCTTCAATGAAGTCCCTGATTACAAAACCCTTACGTCATTCATCAACAAAATCCTACCATTAGGTTGCCAATGGATTTCAGATGATCCACTCAAAAACCAAAGATACTATGAACTTGTCCTTGTAGACTCCGGCTCTATTGAGCTATACCACACCATGGACAAGCACAATCCTGACCAAATCTCTTACTCAAAATGTGTTATCAAAAGAATCATCAAGCCATCAGAATGGGCAAGCCTTGCCACTACAAAAGACTTCACAGTCAACTATATTCCAAAAGGTTACTCCTATCATGACTATAGGATGGCATGGTATCGTGCCTTCCTTTACAGGCCATTCGACCACTCATGGTTCTTCACCTTTCATTCAAACTGCCAAGAAGAATTCTCAATTTGGTTCTATGAATGGTGGCATTCATACGGACCCACAACAGACATCCTACCATCCACAGTACTCAAAGGATTCAACATCTACCTACTCAAAGCTAAAGGATTGCACTACGAAAAGACAGTACAATTCTACAGAGAATTCAAAGTTCCGTGGATCCTATGCTGGAGCTACCAAATTGCTCAACATTACAGTGCCACTGACAAATTTCCAATGAGCCTCTTCAGAGAATTCAAAATCAAGTGGTGGGACAAATTCAACCAGACAATATGTTCTGACACAACAGTTACCGAGTTCATCACCACTGGCAAAAGGCTTCAATATCAATTCAACAAGTTCCTAGAAAGACAGACTCTCCAGTGACTCCAAAACCCACTCACAAGACTCCAACAAAATTTCAAGAAGACTCAGACTCCGAAGATGAATTCCAACAATTCCTAAAATTTCAAAAATTCAGAAAAATGCAGAAACAGCTCAACAGGTCACATGCAAGCTCAACAACATCCTCTTCATCAGATCCTATCGGTGGACAAGATCCATATGACATGTAAATATTTCAAAAGAAATTCCTTCACCAGAAAAAGCATTCAAAAGCAGTCAACAGATTCCTTCACCGACACTTCCATGGCAATAATTCAGATTCCTTCACTCCAGACAAAGCATTCAAACTTGCAGCAGACATGACTCGCTGACGAGATTCCAAAGCAGATATGACTCACCGACAAGACTCAAAAGCAGATTCCAAAGCTGACTCACCAACAAGACGAGACTCAAAGCTGACTCGCCGACAAAGACTTAAAGTTCGACAAGACCCAAAAGCAGATTCCAAAGCTGACAAGACCCAAAGCTGACTCAAAAGCAGATTCCAAAAAAGATAAGACTCCAAAGAAGACAAGACTCCAAAGAAGACAAGACCCAAAGCTGACTCAAAGGCAGACAAAGCTCGACAAGACTCAAAGTTAAAGCTGACAAAGCAGACTCGACAAGACTCAAAGCTCTCGACGAGACGCAAAGCTTGACGAGACACAAAGCAGATTCCAGCCAACTCATTAATCCAGAAGGGTCGACGCCTTCCTATAAATTCAAGGCCTCTTCATCCATTCAAAGGCAGAGCTAGTTAAAGCTAGAAACACAAGTGCTTAGAATTTCCTCTCCTCCTTTCAAATTCAAAGTGTATTCCTACTTCCTCTTGTATCCAGACTACTAATTCAAGACAAGCCTTGTAAGCTCTCACTTCTGTAATTCAATATTTTCAAATAATATTTCATCTTTTATTTCATTCTCTAGCATTTCATCTTAAGTAGACTTTGCATTCATCTATCGATCAATAGCTCTCACAGCAGGATTGCATTGCGCACCTCCAACTCATTAAAGAGGAATCAGGAGGCAGAAGTTCAGAACCTCTCGTAGGGTATTCGGCTTCTAGTCCTGTTACGAGCGATCGCTCATATTACTGTTCATCTTCTTCATACTATTCACTGTTCATATCACTGTGCATTTCATACTTACTATGCATTATTCCTGTTAATCATATTCACCATTTATCATTACTGTGCATAAATCATATTGTACCATCATTACTGTTTAGCATTTTCAGTTCATTTCACTATTTTACTTCCCTCCTAGTTATCTCCTTAGACCGTGTCCTCACTACTACACTCACCGTCTATCTGTCCTGTCCCCTGGGTCCCCTCCTGAAGACTTAAAGTTAAAGCTAGACAAGACCCAAAGCTGAAGAGATTCTAAAGCAAACTCGACAAGACTCAAAGCTCTCGACGAGATGCAAAGCTCGACGAGACACAAAGCAGATTCCAGCCACCTCATCACTCCCGAAGGCTCGACGCCTTCCTATAAATTCAAGGCCTCTTCATCCATTCAAAATCAGAGCTAGTTAGAGCTAGAAACACAAGTGCTTAGAATTTCCTCTCCTCCTCCTTCTTTCAAATTCAAAGTGTATTCCTGCTTCCTCTTGTATCCAGACTACTAATTCAAGACAAGCCTTGTAAGCTCTCACTTCTGTAATTCAATATTTTGCAATAATACTTCATCTTTTATTCAATCTTTAAGCATTTCATCTTAAGTAGACTTTGCATTCATCTATCGATCAATAGCTCTCACAGCAGGATTGCATTGCGCACCTCCAACTCATTAAAGAGGAATCAGGAGGCAGAAGTTCAGAACCTCTCACAGGGTATTCGGCTTCTAGTCCTGTTACGAGCGATCGTTCATACTATTCACTATTCATATCACTGTGCATTTCATACTTACTATGCATTATTCCTGTTAATCATATTCACTATTTATCATTACTGTGCATAATTCATACTGTACCATCATTACTGTTTAGCATTTTCAGTTCATTTCACTGTTTAACTTCCCTCCTAGTTATCTCCTTAGACCGTGTCCTCACTACTACACTCACCGTCTATCTGTCATGTCCCCTGGGTCCTCTCCTGGTATCAGAGCCATGTCTTTTGCGTGTTAGTTACTATATGTGCGTAGCAATTGCATACTGTAACTGGTAGATCTTGGAAATCTTGTCAGTCCGTTGGCAAGCTTGTGAGTCCGTTGGCAAGCCTTAGGGTGTTCCAGGCGTTGTGTTCCAGGCATAGTTCCAAGTCAACCAATAGTTCAGTATACAGTCAGTTAGTTGCTTGTTGTATTCTAAGTAGGCGTTGGCAAGCGTTGGTAAGCAAGTGAGTCCGTTGGCAAGCCCGTGTGATAGGGTGTTCCAGGCGTTGTGTTCCCGTGTTCCAGTCTACCAAGAGTTCAACTCACAGTTAATCACACACTAGTAATGACTAATATTGTTAGAAGAATGCTTCTAGGTCCTAGATCGACCTCAGGATCGAATAGAAAAGTGGTGAAAAGTAGAGAAGATATAGTTCAAGAAGATTTCTTAGAGTGGAGTATTCCAAATGAAAGAATAGAAAATGTTTACAGTATAGGTACCTTTGATTTCAAAACTTCATATGCCATTAAAATTCATGAAGAGACATTTAATATTCAAAACAAATCTCAAACTATTCAACTGTTATCCAAACTAGCGTTACAAGAGTTCCTTAAGAAAGGATTTCGATATATTCATTTCGGATTGATTCAAATTGCTATCAAACCTCTAGTCCACACTGGCGTTGACATTCCTGTTTACACAGCCCTAAGAGATAAAAGACTCAAGAGATACAAGTCATCCATCCTATCCATGATTCAAACCAACATATGTAATGGACTAGTTTACTTCAACTGTATGCCCAACTACTCAGTATCTTTAACTGACCTTTTATTCCTAGATTCATTAATCCTAGATATCCACTTGCAAGGTGATGAGTTCGAAAGATTCACCGAACAAGTAGCAGTCATGTATAAAATGTATTTCAAGTTAATGAGTTCTCACATGAACCCTAGATTCAAAATGATAAGTTCACCTACTCAAGAGGAAACTGTTCTACTTCAGATTGAAGCAGAGCAGTCAAAGACCTTTGTTCCCAAGAGATTAAAATGGAATGAGATTACAATCCCGGAAGAATTCAAAATAGAAAACCCTCAAATTCCTAGAGACATAGAACGAACAGAAGTCTCTGACATCATAGAAGAGACAGACGGAACAGTATTAATAAGATTCAATTCATTCAAGGAAAGACCTTCGACTTCCTATAGGTACGCTGAACCCAGTAGGAAATCATGTTCAGAATATTCATTCCAACAATCAATCAAAGTATTCCATAAGTCACCTCTTCCAGAAGTAAATCCAGAAAGTTACTCTCCAACATCATCCCAAATGAGAGCAGACTTCACTGGGGAAATTAATATGATTACTAAACCATTTGTTAACAGAAGTTTCGAATTAATAAAAGACTTTAACGAATCCAAATATTCCAATTGGTTTTACAAGTTTGATTCAAAATATCAAGAGATACTAGTAAAGGAATGGATCACTCAAATGGACGAATATAAATTTGACTTCGTCTTTGAAGTATGGTTAAAATATTATTTAGAAAAACAAGGTATTCAAAACCCATACGAACAATCTCAAATTAATGTTCAAACAAGTTTATATAAAAAATGGCAATTGACAGATGGAAACATTGTAACTTCAATTCATCCACCATTACAATCCATAAAAATTACTACAAATGAAGGAGAAGTCACTGCTTCACCTTTCAAACGAGGAAAGAATACTAATGAACCAGTCAACATTGAAGATATTAAAAAGGTTTACCATCAAAATAATTATTCAAATCAGTTATTACATACGATAACTCAACAGATTGATTACCTAACAGCAGAAATCGAGAAAAGGGATTCGAACTCTAAGTTTCCACAAAGCTATTCAAAACCACATTTCCAACCAAATAGTCTACCAGTAGAATACGAAGAAAAAATACAGCCAATAAGCTTACTAGGACGCGTAACTCAAGCCTTAGAAAAACTAAATCAAAATATTCCAAGTACTTCAAAATTGAATACTATTGAGAAACAAGATGAATCAGAATCCAATGACGATTCAGATAATTCATTACTACAACAGGTAAATCAAATAGAAGACGATATTCAAGGAACAGACCAAAAACTAGAAATTGATCGAATTAATACAAAATACAAGAAAAATAGTAATTCATATAGAAATAGCTGGAATGACAATTCATACAACTGGCGTAGAGGCAACACTAAGAATTATTACCCTAGGCCAACACCTCCAGACATTCAATACGAAGAAAAGGCAATATTTAAATCAAGCTATGATGGCACTTCTGTCTACGAATGGAATATAGACGGGAAGAGTGAGTATGAAATACTCAATACATTACAAGAGATAGGTATGGCAGTAACAGCCTACAAAACTAATCGGTTATCAGAATAAAATGCCACTGTTTACATAGTCACAGGATTCACTGGACAATTAAAATATTGGTGGGATAATTCATTAACCCTAGAAGAGAAACAAGCCATTTTAAATCATGAAATAGAAGTAGAAGACGCTCAAGGAATAATTCAAAAGAAAAATGATTTCGCTAATTTTCTCATTGTTACGATAGCCACTCATTTCGTAGGAAATCCTACAGAAGAACTAGGATCCTCCAAAATATTCCTTACTAATTTAAGATGTCCAACCCTTTCTGATTTCAGATGGTATAAGGACATGTTCCTAACTCATGTGTTAAAACGATCCGATTCAACCAAATCTTTTTGGAAAGAAAAATTCATAACAGGATTACCCAATTTATTCTCCCAAAGAGTTTTCAGAAGTATTAAAAAGGCTATGGGAGTTGAAGATGACAACATTGATTTTAGTACCATCACGTATGGCCAATTGTTCGCATTTGTTAAAAAGGAAGCACTACAAGCATGTCAAGAGTTGAAATTTCAAGCCAAATATGGCAACAAACGTAAAGAAATGGGCTCCTTCTGTGAAGCGTTTGGTATCACAGGAATAAGGCTCCCTCAAAAGAAAAGAGACATAATCAAAAGATGATTACTCATAAAAAATACATACCAAGAAAACATAAGAGTTCTCAAAACTATTCAAATGATAACTATTATCAAAGTAAATCCAAACCAATTACCTGTTACAATTGTGGTAAACCAGGTCACACATCGAATAAATGTAAATCAAAAAGGAAAAATAAAATTAATGAGATAATTAATGGCATGACAGACGTAGACTCAAATATCAAAGAAAAATTGAAAGAGAGATTACAAATCTATTCTGAGATTAATAAAATATTCGATAACTACGACTTTTATGACTCATCAAGTTCTTCAGATAAAACTACTTGTGAATGTAAACAACTCAATATGATTAAAGGAAACAATTCAAGAACAAATAATTCAAAATCAAAAGAGTTAATATTTGAAATGATACAACAAATTCCTGATCCAGACAAACAAAAGGAACACTTAGATAAATTAAAAGCTCTAATAATAAATGAAGAAGACGAAAAGGATAATCTTCTAACTCAACCTTTTAGTATTTCAAAACTTTTTGAGACATATCCGATTAATACAAGCCTAAAGACCTAACCAAGTGACATTCATGAAATCAGAGTAGAAATAAAACAATTAAAGGAAGAAATTAAAAACATTAAAGAAGATCTACGACAAGTAGAAACAAAGAATCTAGCCAATGAAACAAATGTGCCTTATTCAAAATAAGATGGAAAAAGGAAAAGAAATCACAATAGAAGAACCACCCTTCTTCTTAAACGAAATCGCTATTTCAACCACTGATCCTACAAACTCTAAATTCATTTCAGCCATTAAAGGATTCAATTATCAAAAATGGTTCATACTAATAACCCTTGCAGTTAACAATTCCAAAGTAACCTTTACAGCTATGGTTGATTCAGGAGCTGACCATAGTGTAATTAAAGACGAGATCTTTCCAACAAAGTATTACGAATCAACAAATGAAAAACTAGTAACAGCCAATAATTCACCATTAAGAGTCATGGGAAAAATAACAAAATTGTCAATATGCAATGAAAACATCTGTTTCAAACACCAATTCATTATTGTCAATGATTTAAATACCGATGTGATATTAGGAATTTCATTTTTAACTCAAATTTACCCCTTTTGGATTAATTCAAGCGGATTAGGCACAAATATCATGGGACAAAAAATCCTATTTAAATTCATAATCCCAGTAAGATTCAAAGAGTTAAATGTCCTACAGACTAGTTCAATCTACCCTAGTATAAATTTCATTCAAAGTGCCCCCACTCAAACGGTCGAACAGAAAAAGATTCATTTAAGTCCCTGCATTCCTTGCACATTTCATTCAAGGCTTTGCATTCCTCAAACAATTCATTCAAATCTTGCATAGAAAAGGTTCATTCAAGTCTTTGCATTCCTCATACATTCATAATAGTAAAAACCGATGCATCTAAACACACCTTTGCTAAATGGCAAGCCATTTTCAGTCTTGACAATTCCTTACCCAATTCCCCAACATACAGATTCAAGATGAGCACAGACAAAGGCAAATCTCCGATTCAAAAAAACAGTTTATTCAAAAGACTACGAGATAAAAATCTCATCCCTTTCTACATCTCCTATCCAAAGCCCCAACAGATTCCAAGTTCTTGGCAACTTTCCTCCTCTCCCTTATGCTATGACGTCTCCATCACCTTCTTCAAAATTTCAAAGCACTTCAAAAACATCTGATTCATCTCCCTATTTTGTAAAGAAAAATCGAGACCATTTGCTACTCACTACCTTCAATGAAGTCCCTGATTACAAAACCCTTACTTCATTCATCAACAAAATCCTACCATTAGGTTGCCAATGGATTCCAGATGATCCACTCAAAAACCAAAGATACTATCAACTTGTCCTTGTAGACTCCGGCTCAATTGGGCTATACCACACCATGGACAAGTACAATCCTGACCAAATCTCTTACTCAAAATGTGTTATCAAAAGAATCATCAAGCCATAAGAATGGGCAAGCCTTGCCACTACAAAAGACTTCACAGTCAACTATATTCCAAAAGGTTACTCATATCATGACTATAGGATGGCATGGTATCGTGCCTTCCTTTACAGGCCATTCGACCACTCATGGTTCTTCACCTTTTATTCAAACTGCCAAGAAGAATTCCCAATTTGGTTCTATGAATGGTGGCATTCATACGGACCTACAACAAACATCCTACCATCCACAGTACTCAAAGGATTCAACATCTACCTACTCAAAGCTAAAGGATTGCACTACGAAAAGACAGTACATTTCTACAGAGAATTCAAAGTTCCGTGGATCCTATGCTAGAGCTACCAAATTGCTCAACATTACAGTGCCACTAACAAATTTTCAATGAGCCTCTTCAGAGAATTCAAAATCAAGTGGTGGGACAAATTCAACCAGACAATATGTTCTGACACAACAGTTACCGAGTTTGTCACCACTGGCAAAAGGCTTCAATATCAAATTCAACAAGTTCCTAGAAAGACAGACTCTCCAGTGACTCCAAAACCCACTCACAAGACTCCAACAAAAATTCAAGAAGACTCAGACTCCGAAGATGAATTCCAACAATTCCTAAAATTCCAAAAATTCAGAAAAATGCAGAAACAGCTCAACAGGTCACATGCAAGCTCAACAACATCCTCTTCATCAGATCCTATCGGTGGACAAGATCCATATGACATGTAAATATTTCAAAAGAAAATTCCTTCACCAGAAAAAGCATTCAAAAGCAGTCAACAGATTCCTTCACCGACACTTCCATGGCAATAATTCAGATTCCTTCACTCCAGACAAAGCATTCAAACTTGCAGCAGACATGACTCGCTGACAAGATTCGAAAGTAGAAATGACTCACCGACAAGACTCAAAAGCAGATTCCAAAGCTGACTCACCAACAAGACGAGACTCAAAGCTGACTCGCCGACAAAGACTTAAAGTTCGACAAGACCCAAAAGCAGATTCCAAAGCTGACAAGACCCAAAGCTGACTCAAAAGTAGATTCCAAAGAAGATAAGACTCCAAAGAAGACAAGACTCCAAAGAAGACAAGACCCAAAGCTGACTCAAAGGCAGACAAAGCTCGACAAAACTCAAAGTTAAAGCTGACAAAGCAGACTCGACAAGACTCAAAGCTCTCGACGAGACGCAAAACTTGACGAGACACAATGCAGATTCCAGCCAACTCATTACTCCAGAAGGCTCGACGCCTTCCTATAAATTCAAGGCCTCTTCATCCATTCAAAGGCAGAGCTAGTTAGAGCTAGAAACACAAGTGCTTAGAATTTCCTCTCCTCCTCCTTCTTTCAAATTCAAAGTGTATTCCTACTTCCTCTTGTATCCAGACTACTAATTCAAGACAAGCCTTGTAAGCTCTCACTTCTGTAATTCAATATTTTCAAATAATATTTCATCTTTTATTTCATTCTCTAGCATTTCATCTTAAGTAGACTTTGCATTCATCTATCGATCAATAGCTCTCACAGCAGGATTGCATTGCGCACCTCCAACTCATTAAAGAGGAATCAGGAGGCAGAAGTTTAGAACCTCTCACAGGGTATTCGGCTTCTAGTCCTGTTACGAGCGATCGCTCATATTACTGTTCATCTTCTTCATACTATTCACTGTTCATATCACTGTGCATCTCATACTTACTATGCATTATTCCTGTTAATCATATTCACTATTTATCATTACTGTGCATAATTCATACTGTACCATCATTACTGTTTAGCATTTTTAGTTCATTTCACTGTTTTACTTCCCTCCTAGTTATCTCCTTAGACCGTGTCCTCACTACTACACTCACCGTCTATCTGTCCTGTCCCCTGGGTCCCCTCCTGAAGACTCAAAGTTAAAGCAAGACAAGACCCAAAGCTGAAGAGATTCTAAAGCAAACTCGACAAGACTCAAAGCTCTGGACGAGACGCAAAGCTCAACGAGACACAAAGCAGATTCCAGCCACCTCATCACTCCCGAAGGCTCGACGCCTTCCTATAAATTCAAGGCCTCTTCATCCATTCAAAATCAGAGCTAGTTAGAGCTAGAAACACAAGTGCTTAGAATTCCTCTCCTCCTCCTTCTTTCAAATTCAAAGTGTATTCCTACTTCCTCTTGTATCCAGACTACTAATTCAAGACAAGCCTTGTAAGCTCTCACTTCTGTAATTCAATATTTTGCAATAATACTTCATCTTTTATTCAATCTTTAAGCATTTCATCTTAAGTAGACTTTGCATTCATCTATCGATCAATAGCTCTCACAGCAGGATTGCATTGCGCACCTCCAACTCATTAAAGAGGAATCAGGAGGCAGAAGTTCAGAACCTCTCACAGGGTATTCGACTTCTAGTCCTGTTACGAGCGATCGTTCATACTATTCACTGTTCATATCACTGTGCATTTCATACTTACTATGCATTATTCTTGTTAATCATATTCACTATTTATCATTACTGTGCATAATTCATACTGTACCATCATTACTGTTTAGCATTTTCAGTTCATTTCACTGTTTTACTTCCCTCCTAGTTATCTCCTTAGACCGTGTCCTCACTACTACACTCACCGTCTATCTGTCCTGTCCCCTGGGTCCCCTCCTGGTATCAGAGCCATGTCTTTTGCGTGTTAGTTACTATATGTGCGTAGCAATTGCATACTGTAACTGGTAGATCTTGGAAATCTTGTCAGTCCGTTGGTAAGCTTGTGAGTCCGTTGGCAAGCCTTAGGGTGTTCCAGGTGTTGTGTTCCAGGCATAGTTCCAAGTCAACCAATAGTTCAGTATACAGTCAGTTAGTTGCTTGTTTTATTCTAAGTAGGCGTTGGCAAGCGTTGGTAAGCAAGTGAGTCCGTTGGCAAGCCCGTGTGATAGGGTGTTCCAGGCGTTGTTTCCGTGTTCCAGTCTACAAGAGTTCAACTCACAGTTAATCACACACTAGTAATGACTAATATTGTTAGAAGAATGCTTCTAGGTCCTAGATCGACCTCAGGATCGAATAGAAAAGTGGTGAAAAGTAGAGAAGATATAGTTCAAGAAGATTTCTTAGAGTGGAGTATTCCAAATGAAAGAATAGAAAATGTTTACAGTATAGGTACCTTTAATTTCAAAACTTCATATGCCATTAAAATTCATGAAGAGACATTTAATATTCAAAACAAATCTCAAACTATTCAACTGTTAACCAAACTAGCGTTACAAGAGTTCCTTAAGAAAGGATTTTGATATATTCATTTCGGATTGTTTCAAATTGCTATCAAACCTCTAGTCCACACTGGCGTTGACATTCCTGTTTACACAGCCCTAAGAGATAAAAGACTCAAGAGATATAAGTCATCCATCCTATCCATGATTCAAACCAACATATGTAATGGACCAGTTTACTTCAACTGTATGCCCAACTACTCAGTATCTTTAACTGACCCTTTATTCCTAGATTCATTAATCCTAGATATCCACTTGCAAGGTGATGAGTTCGAAAGATTCACCGAACAAGTAGCAGTCATGTATAAAATGTATTTCAAGTTAATGAGTTCTCACATGAACCCTAGATTCAAAATGATAAGTTCACCTACTCAAGAGGAAACGTTCTACTTCAGATTGAAGCAGAGCAGTCAAAGACCTTTGTTCCCAAGAGATTAAAATGGAATGAGATTACAATCCCGGAAGAATTCAAAATAGAAAACCCTCAAATTCCTAGAGACATAGAACGAACAGAAGTCTCTGACATCATAGAAGAGACAGACGGAACAGTATTAATAAGATTCAATTCATTCAAGGAAAGACCTTCGACTTCCTATAGGTACGCTGAACCCAGCAGGAAATCATGTTCAGAATATTCATTCCAACAACCAATCAAAGTATTCTATAAGTCACCTCTTCCAGAAGTAAATCCAGAGAGTTACTCTCCAACATCATCCCAAATGAGAGCAGACTTCACTGGGGAAATTAATATGATTACTAAACCATTCATCAACAATAGTTTCGAATTAATGAGAGACTTTAACAAATCCAAATATTCCGATTGGTTTTACAAGTTTGATTCAAAATACCAAGAGATACTAGTAAAGGAATGGATCACTCAAATGAACGATTATAAATTTGATTTCGTCTTTGAAGTATGGTTAAAATATTATTTAGAAAAAACAAGGTATTCAAAACCCATACGAACAATCTCAAATTAATGTTCAAACAAGTTTATATAAAAAATGGCAATTGACAGATAGAAACATTGTAACTTCAATTCATCCACCATTACAATCCATAAAAATTCCAACGAATGAAGGAGAAGTCACTACTTCACCTTTCAAACGAGGAAAGAATACTAATGAACCAATCAACATTGAAGATATTAAAAAGGTTTACCATCAAAATAATTATTCAAATCAGTTATTACATACGATAACTCAACAGATTGATTACCTAACAACAGAGATCGAGAAAAGGGATTCAAACTCTAAGTTTCCACAAAGCTATTCAAAACCACATTTCCAACCAAATAGTTTACCGGTAGAATACGAAGAAAAAATACAACCAATGAGCTTACTAGGACGCGTAACTCAAGCTTTAGAAAAACTTAATAAAAAATATTCCAAGTACCAATGAAAACATTCCAAATACTTCTAAATTAAATACTATTGAAAAACAACCGATGGGCTTACTAGGACGAGTAACTCAGGCCTTAGAAAAAATTAATAGTACATCAAAATTAAACACTATTGAGAAATAAGATAAATCAGAATCCGATTCCACAGACGATTCATCAATACAAACAAAAATTACCAATAAAAATTACAAACCAAAAACACACAAGAATTCTCAAAGTCATCCAAATGATCACTATTATCAAAATAAATCCAAACCAGTTACTTGTTACGAATGTGGCAAACCAGGCTATACAACAACTAGATGTAGATTGAGAAGAAAAAAATAAAATTAATAATAATTCATCAAACGAAAGGGAAAAATCAAAAGAAAAATTACAAATTCATCCTAAAAACAATAACGACTATTCATCGAGCCCCACTCGTGCAAATGTACAAGACAATATGATTCATATAAGAAACACTGAAAAGACCAAACCAAGTGACATTCATGAAAACCAAATAGAAATAAAACAATTAAAAAGGAAAATTAAACACATTCAAGAAAATCTAAGAGAAATGGAACCAAAGGGCCCAGCCCATGAAACACGAATATGCCCTACTCAAGAACAATTTGATGAAGAGAAGGATATGGCAATAGAAGGACAACCCTTAGACAAAATCACCATTTCAACCGCTAGACCATCAGACTCAAAATCCATCTCATTCATTAAAGGATTCAATTATCAAAAATGGTTCATACTAATAACCCTTGCAGTCAACAATTCCAAAGCAACTTTTACAGCTATGGTTGACTCAGGAGCTGACCATAGTGTTATTAAAGACGGGATCTTTCCAACGAAGTACTATGAACCGACTAATGAAAAATTAGTAATAGCCAATAATTCGCCTTTAAAAGTCATGGGAAAAATAACAAAATTATCAATATGCAATAAAAAGGTCTGTTTCAAACACCAATTCATTATTGTTAATGATTTGAACACTGATGTCATATTAAGAATTCCAATCTTAACTCAAATTTATCCTTTTTGAGTTGATTCAAACGGATTAGGAACAAATATTATGGGACAAAAATTCTTGTTTAAATTCATAACCCCTGTAAGATACAAAGAGTTAAACACCCTACAAAATAATTCAATTTATCATAATATAAACCTGATTCAAAGAAAACTGAACAAAATCCTATATCTCAAAGATGACATTCTGTATCATAGGATAAACCAACAATTAAAAGACACACGCATACAACATCGTATCAAGCAAATTCAAGACTTATACACAAAAGAAATCTGTTCTGACATTCCTAACGCTTTCTGGGAAAGGAAGAAACACATCGTAAGGCTTCCTTATGAAAAGGATTTCTCAGAAAGAAATATTCCAACCAAAGCCCTACCTATTCAAATGAATCATGATCTTCTAGAAACATGTAAAACAGAATTACAAAACCTCTTTGACAAAAAATTAATAAGACCTTCCAAATCCCATGGAGCTGTGCAGGGTTCTATGTCATGAAACAAGCGGAAAAGGAACGAGGAGCTCCTAGATTAGTAATCAATTACAAACCATTAAATAAAGTATTACAATAGATCAGATACCCTATTCCAAACAAAAAGATCTATTAAAAAGATTACACAATGCCAAATTATTTTCCAAATTCGATATGAAATCCGGATTCTGGCAAATTCAAATCGCCAATCAAGATAGATACAAGACGGTATTCACTGTACCATTCGGTCACTATGAGTGGAACGTGATGCCTTTTGGATTAAAAAATGCCCCTTCTGAATTCCAAAGAATCATGAATGACATATTCAACCCTTACACAACATTCACCATAGTATACATTGATAACGTCCTCATCTACTCGGATAACATTGACCTACACTTCAAACATCTCAATACCTTTTTTCACACGATAAAAAGGAATGGGCTAGCAGTTTCCCTGACCAAAATGAAACTATTCCAAACTTCCGTTTGATTTTTAGGACACCATATTCATAGAGGAACCATAACACCAATCGCCAGATCAATAGAATTTGCAAACAAATTCCCCGACGAAATCAAAGACAAAACTCAATTACAAAGATTCCTAGGTTGTCTGAATTATGTGTCTGACTTCATTCCCAAAATAAGGATAACCTGCGCACCACTATTTCAAAGGCTTCAAAAGAATCCACCAGCATGGTCGAACGAGCACACTCAAATAGTCAAGTAAGTCAAAGAACAAGTTCATTCATTACCCTGTCTAGGCATCCCTCATCCTCATGCATTCATGATAGTAGAAACAGATGCATCTGATATAGGATACGGAGGCATACTGAAATAAAAGTTCATGCATTCATTACAAGAACAATTACTTAGGTTCCATTCTGGCATTTGGCTAGGATCCCAAAAATCATATTCCACAATCAAAAAAGAAATACTTTCCATTGTCCAATGCATTTCCAAATTTCAAGATGATCTTTTAAACAAAAAATTCCTTCTTCGCATTGATTGCCAATCTGCCAAATTCATTCTTGAGAAAGATGTTCAAAATATTGCATCTAAGCAAATCTTTGCTAGGTGGCAAGCCATTCTTTCTGTTTTTGACTTTGATATTGAATTTCTCAAAGGTTTCAGTAATTCTTTACCTGATTTCCTAACCCGAGAATTCTTGACAACAGATTCAAAATGAATACAGACAAAGGCAAAAATCCAATTCAAAATCCCTTCCACATGCCATGCAAAAACACCTTATCCCACTCAAAGAAGAGCAATAGCTCTAATAAGACTCTTCTTACCCCTTCAGAAAGACTGATCTTTTTCCTTCGAGACCGACAGAACCTCATCGGAGAAGTAGTAGAAAAACTCCCCGATGAAATCTATTACAAAATAATGCAAACACCCAGCACTGCCGAAGCCAACCTGATTCATAAAATAAATCAGCTTTCTCATACATTCCCTGAAGGATCTCAACCAGTTATCAGACCAAATTCCTCTATCCTAAGACTCCTATTAAACCCAGACACTCCTCAGTCACAAAAAATTTGGTCCATAGAAAATGGTCTTTGTTATGGACTGGTTTCTGATTCATACCGTGACCGGATTCATTTATTTTCTACATTAACCACTGCTTCTTCAAAACTACGAGGTCTCTGCTCTGACAGACTGTATTTCAAATTCCACTCAATCCCACCAAATTATGAAGATGAAGAAAATCAACCAGCTCAGCATATAGTATTTGTTACAGAATACTATGGCTGGTGGGACTCTTTTGCAACTCAGTTCCTTTCCCCAAATGGTGATGAGTTCTACAATAAAGGACTCCATCCAGTGCCGCCAGAGATCTCCCCAATAAATTTAAGAATAGACAAAGTCTATACTCAACTACAACTGCAACAAATCATGGAAGCCTTTCCGTCCGGATATCATATATTCCACCATTCTGCAAATTGGATATTTGCCACCAATGTCTAAGGAATCCTAAAATTACTAGTACCAAGGTTCTCTGGGAACTTCATTCATGAACCTCGCTGGCCGACATTTCCATGGAGATAATTCAGAACATTTCCATGACAATAATACAGATTCCTTCACCAACAGCACTCCAGACAAACAAGACATAAATCCCCAGCACTCAAGACAAAGCATTCAAACTCACCTCAAAAGCAGTCAACAGATCCCTTCTTGGTATGTATTTTCTTGAATAGTTTTGGGAACTATTATGTTTTCTTGGTATGTATTTTTTATGAGTAATCATCTTTTGATTATGTCTCTTTTCTTTTGAGGGAGCCCTTATTCCTGTGATACCAAACGCTTCACGGAAGGAGCCCATTTCTTTACATTTGTTGCCATATTTGGCTTGAAATTTCAACTCTTGACATGCTTGTAGTGCTTCCTTTTTAACAAATGCGAACAATTGGCCATACGTGATGGTACTAAAATCAATGTTGTCATCTTCAACTCCCATAGCCTTTCTAATACTTGTGAAAACTCTTTGGGAGAATAAATTGGGTAATCCTGTTATGAATTTTTCTTTCCAAAAAGATTTGGTTGAATCGGATTGTTTTAACACATGAGTTAGGAACATGTCCTTATACCATCTGAAATCAGAAAGGGTTGGACATCTTAAATTAGTAAGGAATATTTTGGAGGATCCTAGTTCTTCTGTAGGATTTCCTACGAAATGAGTGGCTATCGTAACAATGAGAAAATTAGCGAAATCATTTTTCTTTTGAATTATTCCTTGAGCGTCTTCTACTTCTATTTCATGATTTAAAATGGCTTGTTTCTCTTCTAGGGTTAATGAATTATCCCACCAATATTTTAATTGTCCAGTGAATCCTGTGACTATGTAAACAGTGGCATTTTATTCTGATAACCGATTAGTTTTGTAGGCTGTTACTGCCATACCTATCTCTTGTAATGTATTGAGTATTTCATACTCACTCTTTCCGTCTATATTCCATTCGTAGACAGAAGTGTCATCATAGCTTGATTTGAATATTGCCTTTTCTTCGTATTGAATGTCTGGAGGTGTTGGCCTAGGGTAATAATTCTTAGTGTTGCCTCTACGCCAGTTGTATGAATTGTCATTCCAGCTATTTCTATATGAATTACTATTTTTCTTGTATTTTGTATTAATTCGATCAATTTCTAGTTTTTGGTCTGTTCCTTGAATATCGTCTTCTATTTGATTTACCTGTTGTAGTAATGAATTATCTGAATCGTCATTGGATTCTGATTCATCTTGTTTCTCAATAGTATTCAATTTTGAAGTACTTGGAATATTTTGATTTAGTTTTTCTAAGGCTTGAGTTACGCGTCCTAGTAAGCTTATTGGCTGTATTTTTTCTTCGTATTCTACTGGTAGACTATTTGGTTGGAAATGTGGTTTTGAATAGCTTTGTGGAAACTTAGAGTTTGAATCCCTTTTCTCGATTTCTGCTGTTAGGTAATCAATCTGTTGAGTTATCGTATGTAATAATTGATTTGAATAATTATTTTGATGGTAAACCTTTTTAATATCTTCAATGTTGACTGGTTCATTAGTATTCTTTCCTCGTTTGAAAGGTGAAGCAGTGACTTCTCCTTCATTTGTAGTAATTTTTATGGATTGTAATGGTGGATGAATTGAAGTTACAATGTTTCCATCTGTCAATTGCCATTTTTATATAAACTTGTTTGAACATTAATTTGAGATTGTTCGTATGGGTTTTGAATACCTTGTTTTTCTAAATAATATTTTAACCATACTTCAAAGGCGAAGTCAAATTTATATTCGTCCATTTGAGTGATCCATTCCTTTACTAGTATCTCTTGATATTTTGAATCAAACTTGTAAAACCAATTGGAATATTTGGATTCGTTAAAGTCTTTTATTAATTCGAAACTTCTGTTAACAAATGGTTTAGTAATCATATTAATTTCCCCAGTGAAGTCTGCTCTCATTTGGGATGATGTTGGAGAGTAACTTTCTGGATTTACTTCTGGAAGAGGTGACTTATGGAATACTTTGATTGGTTGTTGGAATGAATATTCTGAACATGATTTCCTACTGGGTTCAGCGTACCTATAGGAAGTCGAAGGTCTTTCCTTGAATGAATTGAATCTTATTAATACTGTTCCGTCTGCCTCTTCTATGATGTCAGAGACTTCTGTTCGTTCTATGTCTCTAGGAATTTGAGGGTTTTCTATTTTGAATTCTTCCGGGATTGTAATCTCATTCCATTTGAGTCTCTTGGGGATGAAGGTTTTGGACTGCTCTGCTTCAATCTGAAGTAGAACAGTTTCCTCTTGAGTAGGTGAACTTATCATTTTGAATCTAGGGTTCATGTGAGTGAAAAGTCACCTAGAGGGGGGGTGAATAGGTGATGTGGCTAATCTATGAACTAAATGCGGAATTTAAAAACTTAATACAAATTACACTCAAGTGTGATCAACAAATGATGCACACACAACCAAGCCAAGCAAGTATGAATGCACAATATAAACAATTGCAAGGCACAAAGTAAAGAGAGAGATAGAGAGAGAGTCAATGGATCAAGCGCAAACAACAAGATGTGTTTCGAGGTTCGAGCACCCAGCTCTACATCCCCGCCTTCACCCAGAAGGATTTTAAGTCCACTAGCTTGTCCACAAAGAACTCCCGCAAAGGGAACCTCCACCGAGGATTTGGGGCAATCACAATACAAGGAGTACCCAACTCCTCTCCTTACAAACACAACCTCCTCCTTGAGGCACTCCTCCAATCCAACAAACAATCACCTCACAACTTGAGGGATTAGAACCAAGCTTACACAAAACACCTCACAACCCAAGTTGCACAACCTCCTCAACACAATGAGGGAAATGGCACAAAGCAAGAATTGGGTTTACAACTTAGTGGTTTCAAACAACAACCACAAAACAATCTCTTTTTCCCACACAAAATCCTATAGAGAAGATAGTAGATTTTAGCTCAAGTGTGGAGAAAACCAATGGAATGGAAATCAGAATCACAAAGAAAAATCCTTGGGAAATCAATAGAAATCAAGAGGGTGAAGTTCAATCAAAAGATTTTCCCAAAACCCTCTTCTTTGTTTTTCCAAACCCTAGCAAAAACCTCAAAATAGATTGTTCAATATGAGTTCAAAAACTTCTTTTAATTGCAGCAAAAATACCATAGAGTATAAAAAATTCGCACCAAAAACCTTAGAGAAAAACTCTTACAAATGGGGTATTTATAGGCAGAATTGGAAACTAGCCGTTGGCAGCTATTTTTGCCAGTTTTGCCCTGTCGGTCGACCGGTCGGTCGACCGCCCAACGTTCGAATTTTTGAACGTTGTAATACCCGGTCGACCCAAACTAACAGAGAGCAAGTCTGCTCTCAGTCGGTCAACCGCTCGGTCGACCAGCTACAAGAGTAGCCAGCGTGCACGTCCCCATGCACGTCGGTCGACTCGGACGGTCGACCGGCTACAGGTTCGGTCGACCGTTCGGTCGACCGACCACGCCTGGCAGACAGCAAATAGCCCAGAAAAACAGGGGTAAAAATATTGTAATAAATCCTTTTAAATCTTGTAAAAATCCCCAAAAATAGTTTTAACATTTTGCATTGATATATAAACATGTGATAACAGTTTTGACTCAAATATCAATCAATGTGAACTATTTTTGTACCTTGTCATTTTTACCAGAAACCAAAACTTGTATTTTCTATAACTTGGAATAAAAAATACGTTTTGTCTAAAAACTCATCCAAATATAAAAACATGATATTTAAACACTTTTGAAGCATGATGCATATTGATAGAAATTCATGAAACATATATATATCATAGTTTTTGTCATTAATACCAAAATATATGTTTTGATAGAAATACCAAAACATAAAACACATGAAATAGAATATCAAACTAAGTTTCTTTAAATAGTTGAAGCATGCATGTATATAGAACAAATCTAATATACATTAAACCATGTAAACTTGTTTTGATATAAACTCTATTCATGTAAACCAAGATCGGTTAAACCAAAAACCGAAAACCAATATTCAAAACATGAAACGTGTGTGTATTGTGAACTTGAGCTTATCATACTATACTAATCTTTACAATTAGGATCTAAACACAAAACTAAACTATGGATACCTAAGTCTTCTTGTAGAGCGCAATCTCCAAGTCTTCTTGTAGAGCGCAATCTCCAAGTCGGCTTGATCCAAAACTCCTTGATTCGCCGAGCAAGTGCTATATATGATCTTTGACGCTCGGGCTCTTGAATCAACATGTGAAAGATGTGTGGAAGCTTTCACCAACAAATATCTTGTTAAATATCTGAAACTTAAACATTGCAAGATTATTAGTACACATAACTACATGAGTTAATCATCATCAAAACTAGAGTGGAAGGCCTTTGGGCCAATAATCTCCCCCTTTTTGATGATGACAAAACTCATGGAGTTATATATGCATGGATTAAAGTAAAGCTTCAAAGAAGCTCCCCCTTAACTCATGCATAACAATAAAACATATAAGATATGCAATGAATGTTCTTAAACATGTTTATATGTGTTTAAAACAATATCAAAACATGCTCTTGATACCAATAAAACAATACTAATACAACAAAACATTATCAAAACATGCTCTTGCTCTTGATACCAAAATTGAAAATTAAACAAAACATTTGCAACAAGACATTACTAAACATTTGCAACAAGACATTACTAAAACATGTTCTTGCTCTTGATACCAATAACCAATCATATTGAAACCAACATATTATTACCAATTGAAACAACTGAAAACCAACCAAAACATATGCATAAATCAACCATGCATATAAACTACAAATTCTTCTCCCCCTTTTTGTCAATCATCAACAAAGGGGTAAAAACAAACATAATGAAAACAAATACTTCTCCCCCTAAATGTTCAAAAACAAAGAAGCAATAAATTATTCCAAGGGGTAAAACCAAAGTCAATATGATACCAATTTAAAACATGTGTCAATGAAGTCCATTGTGATATCAATTGAAAATAACAAACTTTGAGAAATGCTAAATCCTATATGAAATAAAACAAGGCATTGAAAAAACATAACATTTTATATCAAAATGAAAACATGTAATGTAAACTTGATACCAATAAAAAATGATACCAAATTTAAGGAAACAAATAGCATCTTGATACCAAAAGAAGATATTTTTCATTGTAAGCATATGATACCAATTACTTTAATATTGATGTGTAATTGTTTTTCATCAAAAAGTTAGGGAGTGGAAAACAAAAATAATGGTAACCCAAATACCAATTGAAATATAAAATACGAGTTTTCTCCCCCTTTATGAAATACCAAAGGAAAATATGCATAGGCTTGAAATAAAAGATACCAATTGAAAATTAAATCAATTGAAACATGATATTCATTAAAAATTCAAGCTTAGCAATCTTAAAATTATGATAAAGCTTGTATATGGATATCAATTGAAAAACTCAAGCTTAACATAACCAGAATTTGTGATATCTTGAAGCACAAATAAGTCATCTATATATGTATGTAAGAAATAGATCCCAATTGAAATTGATACTATATGAAGTGTAAGCATACATATATAAAACAAAACATATATGAGTATACAAAAGGATGTCAAGATTCATACCAATTGAAAGAATTCAATGATACCAATTGAAATAAGAATAAGATCAAGTGTATGACTCATATCAACTATACCTCCCAATCATGGTTCAAGATTTAAATAATTTTCATTTTAAAGCATACATGAACATGATCTCCCATCCAACCGCCCATTGATGGTAGGGGTATTCAAAAATAGATTTGAAATCATAGTTTGTTTGAAAATCACTACCAAAATAAAGAATATCGCAACTAGTTAAATGAAAGTTTGAAAACTAGTACGAAATCCTTCAAGCAAGAAATAACACAAAATTATTTTTCATGAAGACGCATGTAAACCACATGGCACTAAAACACTCAAAAATCCATATAGCACAATTTGTACTCATGAAAACTAAGTCATGAGAAAACATTAAATAGGGTGAGTGTACAAGTGTTGTGAGAAACATATCAACATGAAAATGGACAATCAAGCTCATATGAAATTCATTGTGAAATCACCAATTGAAATCATCTTTAAAAAAAATGAAATTCATCATAAATGTGAAATCACATAGAAAACATGAAATTCATCCAAACGATTTAAACTTCAAGGCATATGTATGTCATGTACAAACTAAAGTATACATACATATCCTAAACACAATGAGTCCACAAATTATATGCATGAAGGTACGTGGCTCAAGGATGTATATGTATAGGTGATAGTTTGGACAAGATGTACATATACATGAAGTTAAAACAAAACATGTAAAATAGTGAATACAAGTCAAATGCAAGAATCATCAAAACTAGACTATACTAGTACATCAAGTGAATACAAATGAGCGTTCAAGTACAAACAAATATAAAGGTCTATTTGTAGCTCACTCGTTGTACAAGTATAAATTCTAGTCTTAATGAAAATTATCATTCAAGCAAGTAGTCAAAACATGAAGCATAAAACGGAAATCATGATCCAACATGATAAACATAATAATCAAAACATGAATTATTAAAACAAAATGTCATAGTCAACCATATTATTAGCATGACAAGACATGTACATTAGATCTATGATTAACATCATAGCTAAACATAAAGAGAACACAAAATATGGGTCCATACTAAACATGGGTGTCTCAACCATTAATCATGTAAAGCATAAGTCTAATAAACATGACAAATATCATACTAATCAAAACATGAGTCATCCAAAACATCATAAACATCCATATGATCATTATGTATATGCATGTACATTAGATCTAGGGCATACATGATAGTACTAAACAAGGTGAGAACACAAAGATAAGATCCATATAAAGCATGGGTGTCTCAAGAACTAAACATGTATAACACTAATCTAATCAACATGACATTAGCATAATGAGCAATAAAACAAGACATGCTATGAATAAATGAGCATGCAATTAAAAATGGGAGTTAGAGAATGATACCAAAACCGATGAAGGTTCATCTCTAGTTCTCCAAACCCATGGTGGTCCTCCCACCAAATCTCCTTGAGTGTGAAGTATCCAAATGATTCTATTTTAGGCTTAGAACGCATCCACCTCAAGGCACCCAAAACTCTCACGTGATGCGAGAGCCTCCACCTACATCAAAAATCAAAGAGGTGGATCTTGGTACCCATTTCCTTGTGGGTCCACGGGGGTTAGTATCTCTCCTAACCCAAACAAGATTAGTTGCTAAATTTTCAACATGTAAACGATCATAGCAAAATCTAGCAAGATGGCCTTTTCGACCACAATGTGTACAAGTGTACACATGAGCATACATGTTATGATTGTGTCCGTGATGGGCATGTGTATGCCGTGTTGGGTGTGCATGCATAGTTGGAACTTGTTTCTTGCGAATCAAGGATTCCAAACGAGTGTGGTTCATGGCACAATGGCTCAAAGTGGAGCCCAAACATTCAACACTTTTCTTCAAATTATTAATATCATTTTCAATGTTAGAAGATAAAGTGGAGCATGCAATGGGTGTGCTAGAAGTAGAAGCTACACTAGCATGGCAAACATGAATATCAATATCATTTTGTAAAGATTTATTTTTATTCAAAACCAAATCCAATTCTTTTGTTATGAAATCAATTTCATTTTTCAAAGAAAGATTTTCTTTAAAAACAAGATCCAATCTAGAAGACAAAACTTCATTGTGTTCTACAACATCATCACAATCATTTTTGTTTTTCAAAACTTCAATTTCTTTAAAGCAATTTCAAGTTGAGATTCAAGTGAGTCACGTTCACTAATAATCTCTTCTTTCTCTTGCAAAACCGATTCAAAAGTTGAACATAAATCCTTTAATTCTTCTTTTAAGTAAAAATGTTTCTTTTTCAAAATCTCATGTTTTTCCATAAAATTTTCAAGTTTAGAAGCAAGGTCAACATTCAAATTTTGAACTTCAAAACAACCATGGCAATATGAACTAGAGCTATTATCTATTTGAGAGTCCGATTGTACCTCATGGGAGTCATTCCCATATGCCATAAAACAAGGCTCTTCGGATACATCTCTCATAGATCTCCTCATATGTTAATGATCCTTGGAAGCTCCGGAGATGTCAAGACGCTCCAAACTGCAAAAGCCGAATCAAAACTATCAAAAACAAGTAAAAGATTATTATCAAAAGATGCTCTAAGTGTTTTAAGTGCAAGTGCATTGGCCTTCTTATGCTTGCTACTATTAGGGAGGGTTTCTATAGTGATAGCTTGATAAACTAGATAACCTAGAGTTTTTAAATGCCTAGTCATGTCCACCTTCCAAGCATCAAGTCTAAAATGGTCAAACATAGGAGGGCTAGCCATGAGTGCAAACTAGTATGAGTGCAAATGATAATGCAAATGAAGATTAGCAAACCAAGATCTTGACTCCTAGGCGGTTAAACCTAAATATCAGGAGCACTAGCTCTGATACTAATTGAAAAGTCACCTAGAGGGGGGGTGAATAGGTGATGTGGCTAATCTATGAACTAAATGCGGAATTTAAAAACTTAATACAAATTACACTCAAGTGTGATCAACAAATGATGCACACACAACCAAGCCAAGCAAGTATGAATGCACAATATAAATAATTGCAAGGCACAAAGTAAAGAGAGAGATAGAGAGAGAGTCAATGGATCAAGCGCAAACAACAAGATGTGTTTCGAGGTTCGAGCACCCAGCTCTACATCCCCGCCTTCACCCAGAAGGATTTTAAGTCCACTAGCTTGTCCACAAAGGACTCCCACAAAGGGAACCTCCACCGAGGATTTGGGGCAATCACAATACAAGGAGTACCCAACTCCTCTCCTTACAAACACAACCTCCTCCTTGAGGCACTCCTCCAATCCAACAAACAATCACCTCACAACTTGAGGGATTAGAATCAAGCTTACACAAAACACCTCACAACCCAAGTTGCACAACCTCCTCAACACAATGAGGGAAATGGCACAAAGCAAGAATTGGGTTTACAACTTAGTGGTTTCAAACAACAACCACAAAACAATCTCTTTTTCCCACACAAAATCCTATAGAGAAGATAGTAGATTTTAGCTCAAGTGTGGAGAAAACCAATGGAATGGAAATCAGAATCACAAAGAAAAATCCTTGGGAAATCAATAGAAATCAAGATGGTGAAGTTCAATCAAAAGCTTTTCCCAAAAACCCTCTTCTTTAATTTTCCAAACCCTAGCAAAAACCTCAAAATAGATTGTTCAATATGAGTTCAAAAACTTCTTTTAATTGCAGCAAAAACACCAGAGAGTATAAAAAATTCGCACCAAAAACCTTAGAGAAAAACTCTTACAAATGGGGTATTTATAGGCAGAATTGGAAACTAGCCGTTGGCAGCTATTTTTGCCAGTTTTGCCCTGTCGGTCGACCGGTCGGTCGACCGCCCAACGTTCGAATTTTTGAACGTTGTAAAACCCGGTCGACCGCCCGGTCGACCCAAACTAACAGAGAACAAGTCTGCTCTCAGTCGGTCGACCGCTCGGTCGACCGCTACAAGAGTAGCCAGCGTGCACGTCCCCATGCACGTCGGTCGACTCGGACGGTCGACCGGCTACAGGTTCGGTCGACCGTTCGGTCGACCGACCACGCCTGGCAGACAGCAAATAGCCCAGAAAAACAGGGGTAAAAATATTGTAATAAATCCTTTTAAATCTTGTAAAAATCCCCAAAAATAGTTTTAACATTTTGCATTGATATATAAACATGTGATAACAGTTTTGACTCAAATATCAATCAATGTGAACTATTTTTGTACCTTGTCATTTTACCAGAAACCAAAACTTGTATTTTCTATAACTTGGAATAGAAAATACGTTTTGTCTAAAAACTCATCCAAATATAAAAACATGATATTTAAACACTTTTGAAGCATGATGCATATTGATAGAAATTCATGAAACATATATATATCATAGTTTTTGTCATTAATACCAAAATATATGTTTTGATAGAAATACCAAAACATAAAACACATGAAATAGAATATCAAACTAAGTTTCTTTAAATAGTTGAAGCATGCATGTATATAGAACAAATCTAATATACATTAAACCATGTAAACTTGTTTTGATATAAACTCTATTCATGTAAACCAAGATCGGTTAAACCAAAAACCGAAAACCAATATTCAAAACATGAAACGTGTGTGTATTGTGAACTTGAGCTTATCATACTATACTAATCTTTACAATTAGGATCTAAACACAAAACTAAACTATGGATACCTAAGTCTTCTTGTAGAGCGCAATCTCCAAGTCTTCTTGTAGAGCGCAATCTCCAAGTCGGCTTGATCCAAAACTCCTTGATTCGCCGAGCAAGTGCTATATATGATCTTTGACGCTCGGGCTCTTGAATCAACATGTGAAAGATGTGTGGAAGCTTTCACCAACAAATATCTTGTTAAATATCTGAAACTTAAACATTGCAAGATTATTAGTACACATAACTACATGAGTTAATCATCATCAAAACTAGAGTGGAAGGCCTTTGGGCCAACAGTGAGAACTCAATAGTTTGAAATACATTTTATACATGACTGCTACTTGTTCGGTGAATCTTTCGAACTCATCACCTTGCAAGTGGATATCTAGGATTAATGAATCTAGGAATAATGGGTCAGTTAAGGATACTGAGTAGTAGGGCATACAGTTGAAGTAAACTGGTCCATTACATATGTTGGTTTGAATCATGGATAGGATGGATGACTTGTATCTCTTGAGTCTTTTATCTCTTAGGGCTGTGTAAATAGGAATGTCAACGCCAGTGTGGACTAGAGGTTTGATAGCAATTTGAATCAATCCGAAATGAATATATCGAAATCCTTTCTTAAGGAACTCTTGTAACGCTAGTTTGGATAACAGTTGAATAGTTTGAGATTTGTTTTGAATATTAAATGTCTCTTCATGAATTTTAATAGCATATGAGGTTTTGAAATCAAAGGTACCTATACTGTAAACATTTTCTATTCTTTCATTTGGAATACTCCATTCTAAGAAATCTTCCTGAACTATATCTTCTCTACTTTTCACCACTTTTCTATTCGATCCTGAGGTCGATCTAGGACCTAGAAGCATTCTTCTAACAATATTAGTCATTACTAGTGTGTGATTAACTGTGAGTTGAACTCTTGGTAGACTGGAACACGGGAACACAACACCTGGAACACCCTATCACACGGGCTTGCCAACGGACTCACTTACTTACCAACGCTTACCAACGCCTACTTAGAATACAACAAGCAACTAACCGACTGTATACTGAACTATTGGTTGACTTGGAACTATGCCTGGAACACAACGCCTGGAACACCCTAAGGCTTGCCAACAGACTCACAAGCTTACCAACGGACTGACAAGATTTCCAAGATCTACCAGTTACAGTATGCAATTGCTACGCACATATAGTAACTAACACGCAAAAGACATGGCTCTGATACCAGGAGGGAACCCAGGGGACAGGACAGATAGACGGTGTGGTCGTAGTGAAGTTGTAGTCTAAGAAAATGACTAAGGATGGAGTAAAACAGTGAAATGAACAGAAATGCTAAACAGTAATGATGGTACAGTATGAATTATGCACAGTAATGATAAATAGTGAATATCATTAACAGGAATAATGCATAGTAAGTATGAAATGCACAGTGATATGAACAGTGAATAGTATGAAGAAGATGAACAGTAATATGAGCGATCGCTCGTAACAGGACTAATGCATAGTAAGTATGAAATGCTCAGGAGGGGACCCAGGGGACATGACAGATAGACGGTGAGTGTAGTAGTGAGGACACGGTCCAAGGAGATAACTAGGAGGGAAGTAAAACAGTGAAATGAACTGAAAATGCTAAACAGTAATGATGGTACAGTATGAATTATACACAGTAATGATAAATAGTGAATATGATTAACAGGAATAATGCATAGTAAGTATGAAATGCACAGTGATATGAACAGTGAATAGTATGAGATTTGTTTTGAATATTAAATGTCTCTTCATGAATTTTAATGGCATATGAAGTTTTGAAATCAAAGGTACCTATACTGTAAACATTTTCTATTCTTTCATTTGGAATACTCCACTCTAAGAAATCTTCTTGAACTATATCTTCTCTACTTTTCACCACTTTTCTATTCGATCCTGAGGTCGATCTAGGACCTAGAAGCATTCTTCTAACAATATTAGTCATTACTAGTGTGTGATTAACTGTGAGTTGAACTCTTGGTAGACTGGAATACGGGAACACAACGCCTGGAACACTCTATCACACGGGCTTGCCAACGGACTCACTTGCTTACCAACGCTTGCCAACGCCTACTTAGAATACAACAATCAGCTAACCGACTGTATACTGAACTATGGTTGACTTGGAACTATGCCTGAAACACAACGCCTGGAACACCCTAAGGCATGCCAACGGACTCACAAGCTTACCAACGGACTCACAAGATTTCCAAGATCTACCAGTTACAGTATACAATTGCTACGCACATATAGTAACTAACATGCAAAAGACATGGCTCTGATACCAGGAGGGGACCCAGGGGACAAGACAGATAGACGGTGAGTGTAGTAGTGAGGACACGGTCTACGGAGATAACTAGGAGGGAAGTAAAACAGTGAAATGAACTGAAAATGCTAAACAGTAATGATGGTACAGTATGAATTATGCACAGTAATGATAAATAGTGAATATGATTAACAGGAATAATGCATAGTAAGTATGAAATGCACAGTGATATGAACAGTGAATAGTATGAGATTTGTTTTGAATATTAAATGTCTCTTCATGAATTTTAATGGCATATGAAGTTTTGAAATCAAAGGTACCTATGCTGTAAACATTTTCTATTCTTTCATTTGGAATACTCCACTCTAAGAAATCTTCTTGAACTATATCTTCTCTACTTTTCACCACTTTTCTATTCGATCCTGAGGTCGATCTAGGACCTAGAAGCATTCTTCTAACAATATTAGTCATTACTAGTGTGTGATTAACTGTGAGTTGAACTCTTAGTAGACTGGAACACGGGAACACAACGCCTGGAACACCCTGGCAACTTTCCTCCTCTCCCTTATGCTATGACATCTCCATCACCTTCTTCAAAATTTCAAAGCACTTCAAAAACATCTGATTCATCTCCCTATTTTGCAAAGAAAAGAAGAAGAAGAAGAAGAAGAAGATTAAAAAGAAGTACATATACAGAAAGAACATCGATTCGATTTCATAACAATCAAAGAAAAGAAATAAATCTTACACCGGTGTCACTCCAGCTCAAGCTTCATTCTTGTTCTTCGATGAAAGTCTGATCTCCTCTTATTTACATAAATGAAAATTACAATTACATGAAAAAGAAAAACAAAAACCTAAACTAAGAAATGGAAAAATAGTCTAAATCCTATCTCTGCATCTCGTCCCTTTTGCCTTTGAGTGCAGGTATTTATAGGAGAAATGGAGAGGGTAGAGGAGTATGAAGATAAGTAAATCTGGCAATTTTTGAACTCCCCTTATCTTCAAACTTGATTTGAGGTGGATATTCGGTTCTGATCTGCAGTTTGTTGGCGTGTTGATTGCTGAATATCACTTATCCAATGACAGAATTAGAAATAATGATCAACTTAAGAGTTGTAGCTCTGTAAGTCTGCTTTCTGGGTCATCTTGAATCATCAGAATTGAGATTCTGTAGCAAACGTTATGATTCGAATACTAAAATGTATCCAGTCAGAATCTGAATCAAACTTGCTTCATCTCATCCGTTAACTTTGCTTCAACCGATCGATTCTGAGAGGATTCTTCTCAACTAGTTTTCAACCTCTTGATTTTGCCCTGATTCACTGAGTTTAAATTAATTCTGATTTAATTCAGAATTTTGGTGGGCTTTGGGCTCATTTCTCTTCATCTCCTTAAAGAACGGGCCTGCAAATAAATTAAGCAATTAATTAAGACAATGCAAAGTTTTATTCTAGAATAGGTATGAAAATATATATTAAATATGTAACATTAGCGACCAATCCAAAATTTGATTGAGGCAAAACCTGCACAAAAAATACAGAATTTTAGAACTTAAGATTAGGATGTGCATGTGCTCAATTCTTACCGCTATAGCAAGTGGCTATGCGGGTCGTGATCCACAAGGAGGGTTTTGCGATAGAAGCGTTTACGTTTCTTTATTGAAATTCTTATGAAAACAAAACGAAGATTCTTCTTTGTTTAAAGTTAAGAAAATGAAAAAGAGTTAATAGTTAAAGTTAAGCAGAAAGTGGTAGAATGGAAAGTGGAAAAACTCAGAAAACGGCGAAAGCGACTATGTACAAATGATTATTTATAAGAAAGTGAAAAGGATGATTTAGAAGAGGTATTGTTGGTGATTTAATTTACAGAAATAAAAGAAAAGAAATAAAAATAATTGCTTACCTTCTTTTCACCAAAAGCTTACCTTGAGTCTTCAGCGACGATTTTACCTTGAAGTGGAGGCATTCAGCGCATAGCCCATATGATTTGAGTATTGGTCTCTTCCACATTACATCATCAAGACTACTTCAAGAATGAAATGATACAGAGAGAGACTCCATTCCATCGTCATGAGCTATCGGTGGCACTCGCAACGGCAAGGCTCTTTCGATGCTTTTAGACTCACTTGGAAGACAATTGTACCAAAAAGAAAAATAAAATAGAAAAGAAGAAGAAGAAGAAGACTAAAAAGAAGTACATATACAGAAAGAACATCGATTCGATTTCATAACAATCAAAGAAAAGAAATAAATCTTACACCGGTGTCACTCCAGCTCAAGCTTCATTTTTGTTCTTCGATGAAAGTCTGATCTCCTCTTATTTACATAAATGAAAATTACAATTACATGAAAAAGAAAAACAAAAACCTAAACTAAGAAATAGAAAAATAGTCTAAATCCTATCTCTGCATCTCGTCCCTTTTGCCTTTGAGTGCAGATATTTATAGGAGAAATGGAGAGGGTAGAGGAGTATGAAGATAAGTAAATCTGGCAATTTTTGAACTCCCCTTTATCTTTAAACTTGATTTGAGGTGGATATTCAGTTCTGATCTGCAGTTTGTTGGCGTGTTGATTGCTGAATATCACTTATCCAATGACAGAATTAGAAATAATGATCAACTTAAGAGTTGTAGCTCTGTAAGTCTGCTTTCTGGGTCATCTTGAATCATCAGAATTGAGATTCTGTAGCAAAAGTTATGATTCGAATACTAAAATGTATCCAGTCAGAATCTGAATCAAACTTGCTTCATCTCATCCGTTAACTTTGCTTCAACCGATCGATTCTGAGAGGATTCTTCTCAACTAGTTTTCAACCTCTTGATTTTGCCCTGATTCACTGAGTTTAAATTAATTCTGATTTAATTCAGAATTTTGGTGGGCTTTGGGCTCATTTCTCTTCATCTCCTTAAAGAATGGGCCTGCAAATAAATTAAGCAATTAATTAAGACAATGCAAAGTTTTATTCTAGAATAGGTATGGAAATATGATATTAAATATGCAACATTAGTGACCAATCAACCGCCCAAGCCAACTTGGCCTTTGTGCACGTCTCGTGCACATCGGTCGACCGGGTCGGTCGACCGACTACTGGTCCGGTCGACCGTCCCGGTTGACCGCTAGAGCCTGACAGGTATTTTTCAGGATTTAAAAACTGGTCCTTTTAACTTTAATTAAATCTCATAAAATCACATAAATTCCACAAAAATCTGTTCTTGTATTATCTTTGAAATACAAATATGTGTGACAAAAATTCGACACATATTTCAAACTATTTGAACAATTTTGTGACTTGGAAAATTTGCCTTAAACCAAAAATCGTATTTTCCAAAACTTGTATTTTTGAAATGGAAATTCGATTTTTTTAAAACTCATGTAAATACAAAAACATGATATTTAAACAACTTTGAAGCATATAGTATATGGATAGAATCCAATATACATGAAAGAGATATATATCAAAAATAAGTTTTGTTTAAATACAAAACCCAAATACATTAATAGGTTATCAAAATAAGTTATTCTAAGAATATGAGGCATACATGTATATAGATCAAATCTAATATACATCAAACCATATAAACTTGTTTTGATATAATTCTATTCACGAAAATCAAGATCGGTTAAACCGAAAACCAAAACCAACACATGAACGTGTGTGTGTTGTGAACTTAAGCATACCACACTATCTAATCTTTAACAATGGATCTAAACTAACTATTCTAAACAAACCGAGGTCTTCTTGTAGAGCGCCGTCTCCAAGTCAACTCGATCCGAACGTGATCCACCGAGCTTGACTCCAAATGAGTGCTAGATATGAACTTGACGCTCGAGCTCTTGAATCACCATGTGAAAGCTCCAAAACACCTTTGTTGAAGTTAGTCACCTACTAATATCTTGGTTAAATATCTGAAACTAAATATCATAAGATTATTAGTAAACTATAACTACATGAGTTAATCATCATCAAAATTAGAGTGGAAGGCCTCTGGGCCAACACAAGGCCTATAGAGTCTTCAATAGGTCTACTTTAGTTATTGAAGAATCTATACATGTCAAATTTGAGGAATCTAATACTTTTATGAAGAATGTTGTAGAAATTGATTCCTTAGTGAAGATATGGAGAAAATATCCTTGAAAGACTCACTAATGCAAGAAGACAAGTCAAAAGATAATGAACATGATAAAGTTCAAGATGTTAAAGTGTAGCCAACACAACCACTTCCAAAGAATTAGAAATTTACTACAAATCATCCCAAGGACCTCATCATAGATAATGTATCTAAAAGGGTAACTACTTGCTCCAAACTCTATGATATATGTGGCCATTTTAGTTTTATTTCTCATATTAAGCCTAAGAATATCCTCGACGTCGAGGGCCACTCATATTGGCTGCTTGCAGTGCAAGAAGAGCTCAATTAATTTGAGCACAACCAAGTTTGGTATCTTATTTCTAGACCTCACGATAGACCAACCATTGGTACTAAATGGATTTTTAAGAATAAGTTAGATGAGTCAGAAAATATAATTAGGACTAAGTTAGGTTAGTGGCTCAAGATTACACCCAAATTGAAGGTATCAATTTTGAGGAAACCTTTACACCCGTAGCACGACTTGAAGCCATACAAATGACACTTGCTTTTATTTCATTCAAAGATTTAAAACTTTTTCAAATGGATATAAAAAGTGCATTTTTATATGGTTTTAAAGAGGCGTATATTGAAACCCCCCGGGTTTGTTGATCCTACACATCCGGATTTTGTTTTCAAATTTGAGAAGGCTTTATTTGGTTTAAAATAAGCTCCAAGAGTTTGGCATGAAAGACTCTCAACTTTTCTTAGTTCAAACGGTTTTGTGAAAGATAAAGTTGACATTACATTGTTTACTAAGCATGTAGATAGTGATATCCTTATTGTGCAAATTTATGTTGATGATATCATTTTGGATCCACTAATGAAGTACTTTGTAAGGATTTTGAATTATGCATGAAGGAGTTCGAAATGTCGATGATGGGAGAGCTCAACTACTTCCTTGGACTCCAAATCAAGTAAAGGAGTGATAAAATTTTCATAGATAAAGCCAAATACACAAGAGAACTTATTAAGAAATTTGGACTTGAAGGTGTAAAGATAAGTAAGACTCTCATGGCTACCACAATAAAGCTTGACAAGGATGAACAAGGTAAGAACGTTGACATCAAACTTTATAGGAGCATAATTGGTAGTTTGCTTTACTTGACGGCTAGTGGGCCAGATATTATGTTTAGTGTCTGTCTATGTACTAGATTCCAATCTTGTCCTAAGGAGTCCCACTTGATTACAGTAAAACACATTATTAGATATCTTAAGGGCACTATTGGGCTTGTAGTATCCGAGATCGAATAATTTTCAATGACGAGTTTTTTGGATGCCGACTATGCCGATTGTAGAGTGGATAGGAAGAGCACTAGTGGTACTTGTCAATTTCTAGAAAATTGTCTTGTTTCATGATCTTCGAAGAAACAAAATTCTGAAGCTCTATCAACCGCTGAGGCGGAGTATGTTACGGTAGGGGCTTGTTGTGCACAAGTCCTTTAGATAAAACATACTCTTCTTGACTATAATTTGCATTATGACCATATTAAAATATATTGTGATAATACTAGTACTATTCATATGACCAAGAATGCAAATCAACATAGTAAGACCAAGCACATAGCGATTTGATACCACTTTTTTAGAGATCACTATGAGAAAGAAGATAATGAAATTGATTATGTTTCCTCCGATTTTCAACTTGCGAACATTTTTATTAAACCACTAGATTACAATAGGTTTTCATTTATTTGTGGTGAATTAAATGTTTGCACTATGAATTCATGAGTTTTTGAAATTGTTTCATGTGTATTTCATATGGTTTCATGTATTTTCTTTTCATATACATGTGTATTTAAATTATTTTCTTTTCATATACATGTGTATTTCAATTATATATTTAATTGGTAACTCTTTTCAATTGGTACTCTTTTACTCCTTTTTGATGCATGACAAAAGGGGGAGAGATATTTAAGTTATAGAGTCTTGAGTTTCTTATTTGAGTTTCTTATTTTGGTATATCATGAACTTTATGTATATTCTTTTTCATTACCATGCTTATATGCAATGCCATGATTTATTGTTTTTAATCAGTGCATAATATTTTTGGAGGAAGGAGGAATGGAAGGATGGTAGGCTATTTATGCATACTGTTATATATTGGTATATTCTTTATAAATGCATATATATGATTGCTTACATTGACAAATCTATTCATAGTCATATTGATATCTTATACTTGATAGATAGTATAACTTGAGGGAGAGCTTTTCTAAGCTCTTTTCTATCTCTTTATTTTAAATAACTCATATGTTTTGTCATCATAAAAAGGGGGAGATTGTTGGCCCAAAGTTACAACCACCGATTTCTTATTTTAATGATAACAAAATATATGTGGTTATCTAGTATTAATCAAGTTCAAGTGTTTAAGTGTGTTTCAGAGTTCTAAAGGATTTAAGAAGTTCTCTTCCTTTAAAAAGAAGGTGTTGAAGACTCAAGGGTATTCAAGAACGGGATTGAAACTCAAAGCACTCGACGTCGATATTGGAAAAGCCCGCTTGAAGACACTTGTAGTCGCTAAGAGCCTTGTAAGAATATAGTATGTTTAAGTATAGAATATAGATTCGATGCACAAGAAGTAACACAGACAAAAATACACGATTTCGAAAATACAAGTTTTTATCGTATTGGTGTTTTGCAAGTTTGGTCTTGATACATGTCTCACAATTTTTTCAAAATTTTATATCCAGTTTAAAACATGTATTTCATTACCTATTCAATTCTATATCACTTATAAACTAATATAAAATATTTTAAAAATAGTTTGTACTTCGAAAATATTTCAAATATGGTCGACCGATCGGTCGATCGTTGCCTATGACAAGCCAAGACGATCGACCGAACGGTCGACCGATCTCCTGGTAAGGGGTTTATGCATGTGTGCACTTTGCCAGTCAATCGACCAGTCGACCGCTAACCCATGCAGTCGACTGAACGGTCGACCGACTGGCTGACCCTTAGTGAACAGTTGACCGACTCTAAATATATTTCCTTTAAACAGTTGTCCGGTCGACCGAGCGGTCGACCGAGCCAACAGTTAGTTTTGAAAAATGAATTGCCGATCGATTGGCCGGTCGACCAATCTACTGCAAAGCTACAGTAACAACTATATTTTCAAATCTGTTTTGTTTTTTGTATATTCCAACAAGAATTTTTGGTTTCTACATCCCAAATAACCTGGTATGCTTAACTAATAGTGTTTATCTATTGCCTATATATATGAGTCATTGGGAATGGTTTTATAAAAACACATAGTTTTACAAGTTTTCATAAAAATTCAAGTCTACTTAAAAAGAGAGAAGTTTTTCTAGCTACCAATTTTCAAGTGCAATCATTCCAAAGCTAATTTCATTTGGTTTTCAGCTCTTAAATTCTTTCTACTTGAATTTATACTCTCACATAACTCCTTGAGCTTCATTTAATATTCTACTCTATAAGAAATTATAAGAGAGTGTTTGTGATCTTTTGTGATCACCAAGAGTTTTATAATCTCAATTGGCTTTGTGCTACCTCTTGTGTAGAGGATTGAGTGGTGGAGTTATGTACTCCAGTCTTGTGTAGACCTTTGTAATTTCTTATTGTAAGGTCGCTTTGCGAAAGATCATTAGTGGATAGTGAAATCCTTCATAGTGATGAAGGCGGAGACGTAGAGCGGTGACTCGAACCTCGAAATAAATTCTTTATGCTTGCGATTGCTTGTTACTTGATCTCTTTCTCTACAATTGCTTGTACTTGTGTTTTTGCTTCTATTGCATTTGCTATTCATTACTTTCATCTCATTCATCACGCATACTTGTCGGTCTTTATTCATCTCAAAAAGAAGGCAATTAAGCACCTCAACTCGTAATCTAGAGGAATATATGATGAGAAGCTCTAGAGCCCTTTATGGGAAATTCGGCTTCAATTCATATTTTGAGTGACCGATTCGCATCATTTATCTGATTTGCATCATTTATCATAATTAGTTATTAATTCGCATTTGATTAGTATTACACCTATTCACCCCCCTCTGAGTGTATTTTAGAAAAGCAATATTGGGAAGCAGTGATGTGGGTGCTATGATATCTATGAGGGAGTGTGATACTAGGCTTGGCATTTTAGAGATTGAAAACGGAGAAGTCTAGGGAATTACAAGGCTGTGTTGATTCAGATTATGTGAGGAATCTTGATCAGGATAGATCTATGATGGGCTATATATTCACGGTAGCTGAGTGTGTCATTAGTTGAAAGACAGAGCTATAAAATATTGTTGCTCTATCAACGACAGGGCAGACTACATGGCTGCAGTTGAGACATCAAAAGAAACTTTGTGGTTGAGTGGATTGGTCAAGACTTTTGGTATAATATAAGATTCAGTACGGATTCATTGCGACAGTGAAAGTGCTATTCATCTTGCTAAGGATCACATGTATCACAAAAGGACGAAACACATTAATGTGAGGTATCATCAGATACGTCAATGGGTCGTAGATAACAAGGTAGTCGACCTAGTGAAGATCAGCACGAAGAAAAATCCAGTGGACATGATGATGAAGACCATCCCAGTGGAGAGATGCAGGTTCTCCAAAGGTAAGTTGGAGAACAGGCTCTTGGGAGGGAGCCATGTGAAGTTAAAAAAGACGGGAGACAGCACGCTGAATAAAGCGAAGGTTAATTTCTATGAAGACACTCTATGAACATGAGTCAAGGTGGAGATGTTGGCCCGAAGGCCCATCACTCTAGTTTTGATGATGATTAACTCATGTAGTTATAGTACTAATGATCTTGTGTTTAATTAGTATCAGATATTTGATCAAGATCATAGTTGGTGTTTAACTTCAACAAAGGGTTTAAAGTCAAAGTTTTGGAGGTAGCACGTGTTAATTTAAGAGCTGCGTAGCAAGATTGCATCAAGTACTCAAGAGGAGTCTACCTCATTGGATCAAGGTTTGGACCAAGTCAATAAGGAGAAGAAGACCTTCAAGAGAAGATTTCTAAGAAGACTTGTGTCATGTTTGTAAGTGTCAAGATTTTGTTTTTAGACAAAATGTAAAAGATAGATTAGTTTGTGGATTGCTCAAGTTCATATACACTCACACACAAGATTTATATGTGTTTTCATAAAAGAGTTTTTGTTTTAAAAAAATACCGGTCTGTTTTCTAAGCTTCAAAATATACATGTGTTTTATCAAAACTTATTTTAGAGCTTATTGTCAAAAATATAGATATTTCATTATATATGTGTAATGGATCATATCCATATACACTAAGTTTCAAAAGTGTTTAAAATATCTTATTTTTGTACTTGGAGAAGTTTTTTTTAATTGTTTTCAATTTGGAGATAATTTTTGGAACATACATATTTCTATTTAAGCCAAAATTTCTATATAACAAAAATAGTTCAAAATATTTGTGATATGCTTTGATTTTTACTCAAACATGTTTGTATATCAAAGTAAATCAATGAACTTATTTTTGTAGAATTTATGAGAATTTATGGGATTTTATTGAAGATAAAAAGACCAAGTGTTTATCCTTAAAACCTGTGATCTGGCCTTCTGCCGGTAGACCGGACGGTCGACCGATCCAGAAGTCAGTCGACCGATGTGCACAGACGTTTACGACCTTGTTTGGCTGGAGGGCCGTCGACCGACCCGGTCGACTGCTAGAGAGCTTTGCTCTCTGGAATTGGCCCCGGTCAACCAGGCGGTCGACCGGCAGAGAGCTTCTGCTCTCTGTATCCAGGCCAGTCGATCGGAGGCGTGCGCGGTCGACCATGGCACAACGGTCAGAAATCCGATTGTTAGAGGTTGATCAGTCGGTCAACCGACAGCAAGAAATCCTGCTGAGTTGGCTCCAACGGCTATATTTTTAAAGCCTATATATTGGGGCTGTTTTGGGCTATTTTGAATAAGATTTTTGGAGAGTTTTCAAGCTAGTTTTTTCTACCTTACTAAGTGTTTATCTCCACTTGTTTTAGAGCTAAAATTTTCATATCAAAAGGAGAGTTTATCAAGAGAGTTTTCAAAAGAGATTTCTTGAGTTTTTTACCACCAAATCAATCATAGCTTTCTCACACACACTTGAGCTATCCATTACTATATCAATCCTCTAGGGATCTTTGTTGTGAGAGTGTTTTTAGGTGAACAAAGTGTTGAGATCACCAAAGTGTTCTATCTTATATTTGAGGAGGCGAACTTGCGGGTTTGTATTGTTTTGAGTTCTTGTGGGAGCTCGGTGTAAAGGTGCGGCCTCGGCAAGCTAGTGTGCTTGCGTGTGTAGCTTTTATGGAAACAAGAGAAGGACTAGTGAGTCCAAGTGTTCTAATGTGAACTCCTTGTAGGTTTGCGGTACCGAGTGATTCGTGGGATCGATTCTAGTTGAAAATCCTTCATAGTGTTGAAAGCAGGGATGTAGAGCAAGGGTGCTCGAATCTCGAAACAAATCTTCCGTATTTGCGATTGCTCTCTCTATTTCTCACTTGTGTTTATATCTTACATGCTCTTATTGTTCATATCATTACTTGCTTGATATACTTGTGCTTATATTGATATATGCTTGAGGATTGTTTGCTCACACTTGTATTCAACCAAGAGAGTCATAGTGGCACCTCAACTCTTATCTAGAGAAATCTTGAGGAGATAGTCCAGAGCCCTTCACCGGGAGTTCGGCTACACTCTTGTGTTATACTTGGTGTGTTTAACTTAATAGTTTTTAGTATGCATAAATAGTTTTAATTCTGCATTAATTCATCATTAGGTTAGCTAGTCACCTATTCACACTCCCTCTAGGTGATTTCAATTGTATCAGAGCTTAGTGCTCTTGATTTGGGTCTAACAACCTAGAGTTAAAGATCCTCTTTTTAGCTAATCACAATATTTGTACACACACATGGATTTCATGTCACCTCCCATGTTTGATATTCTTAACATCCAAACTTGGAAAGTTAAGTTTTCTATGTATCTCAAAGCCCTAGGTATTCATGTTTATTTTGCTACTATTGAAGATTCATATTGTTTAAATGGCAAAAACCTTGAGGCTAATGCAAAAGCCCTTCATGCTTTAAAGAGTACCCTAAATGATGATTATTTATGTAGGGTTTCTAATTTTGATTCGACTTTTGTAGTATGGAACACTTTAGTCTCCCTTGACAAACAAAACAATACTATGCGGGGAGTGACTCAGATGATGAATGTGATACTTCAAACTTATGCTACATGGTCTAAGGGGATAACCCCTTTGAGGTAAATTCCGAATCCGAGCTTGATGAGGATATTGACATGTCATATGATGATCTTGCTTCATTTTGTCAACAACTTCTTGAAAAATATGATTTGCTCAAAAAAGATAATAAGAAATTGAAAAATAAATATGAGTCCATTTCAAAAGAAAAAGATTCTTTTCAAAATAAATTGGAAAATATTTCTAAAGAAAATGAATCTTTGAAAAAGGAGAATATTTTATTATTTTTAAATTAATGATCTTTGTAAAGGAAATAATTCTTTGAAAAATAAAATTAATTTGGTGAAAAAAGAAAAGAGATTGCTTTAGAAGAAAATAACTCTTTGAAAAGAAAAATTATTTCAAAAAAAAGAAAATATTTCTAAAAAGAAAAAGATTGTTGATTCTCATACTTGCCATGCTCTTATGCTACCATTGATAAAGATGAGATTAAATTTTTGAAAAATAGAATAAATTACTTTAGCTCAATTTTGAGCAATTGTGCATTTAATCATAATAGATTGAAAATCTTGTTTCAAAAGAAACAAGCTCTACATGTTCATGCATATCACCCACGATATACATATGCGCACTTTGCACATCTTGATCACACTCATTCACATATGCATGTTAGAGTGTACAAATGTACACATTGCGGCCGCAAAGACCATTTAGCAAAGTTTTGTTTTGATAAGATAAATCATATTAATTTTGCTAATAAAAATATTTGGGTTTCAAATAATACTAACCCCTATAGACCCAATAGAAAATGGGTACCAAAATCCTCACCTCTTGTGTTTGATGTGGGCATGGGCTCTCACATGACGTGAGAGGATTGGTGCCTAAGTGATAGATGCAAGAGCTAGATGGACATACCCTATTAATGCATTGCTATCAAGAAAGTTTGGTGGGAGGACCACCTTGTTTTGGAGACTTAGAGATTAGTGCACATGGTTTGGTAACTATTTCTAAACTCCTATTTTAATTTATATATTTTTACATAGAAAATATTTTTAGCATGTTTTATTTTTGTACTTCATGGGGTGAATATTTGTTTAGACGAATTTTCATTAGAACTTGTGTATATACTTGTACAAGTAGTGAGCAACAATTGATTCTTATATGTTTGTACTTCATTACACATTTGTACTCATTACATGTATTTATATAACCTAGTTTTGATGATTCCCTCATTTACACTTGTCTTACCTATTTTTGTATATGTTTTGTTTCATGTATATGTTATATTTATCTAAAACTAATAGATATACATGTATACCCTTGAGTCACTTGCCTTCATGCAAATACTATTATGGACTCATTTGTGTTTGGGATATGTATGTATATTGTTAGTTTTGATAGAACATACATATACCTAGAAATTTAATGAAAAATAAATTTTTTATGATTTTCATATTTGTTTGATAAACAGAAACTCTGTTTTTTTGAGCCTTGTTGATCATTTTCATGAAAGTACTATTTACATGATTCTTGTGCACTCACACTTTATTGGTTTACTCATGACATTGTTTTCATGAGAATTTTTTAGCTTTATAGATTTCGAGTGTCAACTCTTGTGTATTTGATATGTTTCATGAGATGCATATGGTTTGGTCTCATATTTGAAGGATTTTTAACTAGTTTTTAAAAATTACTTTAAACTAGTTATTTATTCTTCATTTAGTAGTGTTTTTAAGATATAACTATTTTCAAATCTTATTTTTGAAGACTTCTACCTTTTAAAGGGCGGTTGGATGGGCGACCATGCCTTGTATGCTCTAAATTGAAAATTTTTTTAACATGTGTATGAATAGGGTGGATAGTTATGAGTTATACACATGAACTTCATGAAAATTTCATCTTCTGTATACGCATATTTGTTTTCTTATATATGTATGTTTCAAATCTCAAATAATATCAATTTCAATTGGTATTTTCTTTTTCATATACATATATATATATATATATATATATATATATATATATATATATATACATATATATATATATATATATATATACATATATATATATATATATATATACATATATATATATATATATATATATATATATATTGATTCTGCTTGATTTACATATCCATTACATGTTTAAAGCAGAAATTATGTTTATGCTAAGCTTGACTTAAAATTAAAAATAAATTTGTATCTTTTATAAGCTTATGCATTGTTTCAATTGGTATTTCAATTGACATTTTATTTGGTATCAAAATTTACAATAGATTTCAATTGGTATTTCAATTGATATTTTATTTGGTATCAAAATATACAATAGATTTCAATTAGTATTTCAAGTGACATTTTATTTGGTATAAAAATTTATTATATATTTCAATTGGTATCAAAAATACGAACCATTTTACTTTCATTGGAATCTTAAAATTTTGTTTACTTCCAAATGGTATCTCAAAATTTGTTTTGTTGACTTAAGAGATTTCAAATTTTATTTTAAAGTGATTTCAAAATTTTTGCTATGAATTGTCTATATGCAAGGGGAGCTTAATATCTCTTCTATATATAGATTCATGTTAAGTGCATCTTATATTGAGGAGCTTGACATCTCTTCTTTATGTGGTACACGTGTGTAGGGGGGGTTTAACATTTTCACTTATGCATTGTACATTATGCTTTATGTGATATAGGATTTTGTCATCCATTCTTCATGTAATGCATGTATGCAGGGGAGCTAACTTACCATCTTCCTCTTCATAAATGTATACCGCATATATATCTTTATTTTTGATTTGTTTTTCACCCATTTATTGATGATTGACAAAAAGTGGGAGAATGAGTTTGAGTTTATATATGCATATTTAGAAATTGAGTTTATGCATATAATTAGTTTATACATGTTCTATATGTTATGTTTATACAAAAAGGGGGAGAAGGATTTTTGAAGTTTATACAAAAAGGGGGAGAAGGTTTTTGGGGAGAAGAATTCTTTATTTATGCATGTTTCTCTTACTTTATTTATGCATATATATTTGTTTAATTTTATGTACTTCATTGAATATCTATTTGTTTATTGTTATGCCTGAGTTAAGGGAGAGCTTCTATGAAGCTTAGCTTTAATCGATACATATATAACTCCATGAGTTTTGTCATCATCAAAAGGGGGGAGATTGTTGGCCCGAAGGCCCATCACTCTAGTTTTGATGATGATTAACTCATGTAGTTATACTACTAATGATCTTCTATTTAAATAGTATCAGATATTTGATCAAGATCTTAGTTGGTATTTAGCTTCAACAAAGGATTTAAAGTCAAAGTTTGGAGCTAGCACGTGTTGATTCAAGAGCTCGCACATCAAGATTGCATCAAGTACTCAAGAAGAGTCTAGCTCATTAGATCAAGGTTTGGACCAAGTCAAGAAGGAGAAGAAGACCTTCAAGAGAAGATTTCCAAGAAGACTTGTGTCATATTTGTAAGTGTCAAGATTTTATTTTTAGATAAAATGTAAAGGATAGATTTGTTGGTGGATTGCTCAAGTTCATATACACTCACACACAAGATTTATATGTGTTTTCATAAAAGAGTTTTTATTTTAGAAAATACCGGTCTGGTTTCTAAGCTTCAAAATATACATGTGTTTTATCAAAACTTATTTTAGAGCTTACCGTCAAAAACAAAGATATGTCATCATATATGTGTAGTGGATCATATCCATACACACTAAGCTTTAAAAGTGTTTAAAATATCTTGTTTTTGTATTTGGACAAGTTTTAGAAAAATCGTTTTCAATTTTGAGATAAACCAAAATTCTATATCACAAAAAATAGCTCAAAATATTTTTAAGATATTTTGATTTTTACTCAAACATGTTTGTATATCAAAGTATATCAATAAACTTATTTTTTAGAATTTATGAGAATTCATGGGATTTTATTGAAGATAAAAAGATCAAGTTTTTATCCTTAACCTGTGACCTGGCCTTTTGCCGGTCGACCGGTCCGGTCGACCGGTGTTCACAGACGTGCACGGCCTTGTTTAGCTGGAGGGCCGGTCGACCGACCCGGTCGACCACCATAGAGCTCTGCTCTCTGGAACTGGCCCCGGTCGTCGACCGGGCGGTCGACTAGTGGAACAACGGTCGGAAATCCGACCGTTAGCGGTCGACCGGTCAGTCGACCAACAGTAGGGAATCCTACTGAGTTGGCTCCAACGGTTATATTTTTTAGGCCTATATATTGGGGCTGTTTGGGCTGTTTTGAATAAGATTTTTGGAGAATTTTTAAGTTAGTTTTTCCTACCTTACTAAGTGTTTATCTCCACTTGTTTTAGAGCTAAAATTTCCATATCAAAAAGAGAGTTTATCAAGAGAGTTTTCAAAAGAGATTTCTTGAGTTTTCACTACCAAATCAATCCTAGTTTTCTCACACACACTTGAGCTATCCATTGCTATATCAATCCTCTAGGGATCCATGTTGTGAGAGTGTTTTTATGTGATCATAGTATTGTGATTATCAAAGTGTTCTATCATGTATTTAAGGAGGCGAACTTGCGGGTTCATATTGTTTCAAGTTCTTGTGGGAGCTCGGTGAAGAGGTGCGGTCTCGACAAGCTAGTGTGCTTGCGTGTGTAGTTCTTGTGGGAATAAGAGAGGGACTAGTAAGTCCAAGAGTTCTAGTGTGAACTCCTTGTAGGTGTTGCGGCACCGAGTGATCTAGTGGGATCGATTCTCGTGAAAATCCTTCATAGTGTTGACGGCGGGGACGTAAAGTATGGGTGCTCGAACATTAAAACAAATCTCCCGTATTTGCGATTGCTCTCTATTTCTCACTTGTGTTTATATCTTGCATGCTCTTATTGTTCATATTCATTACTTGCTTGATATACTTGTGCTTATATTGATATATGCTTGGGGATTGTTTGCTCGCACTTGTATTCAACCAAGAGAGCTATAGCGGCACCTTAACTCTTATCTAGAGGAATCTTGATGAGATAGTCCAGAGCCCTTCACCGAAATTCGGTTACGCTCTTGTGTTATACTTGATGTGTTTAGCTTAATAGTTTTTAGTTTGCATAAATAGTTTTAATTCTGCATTAATTCATCATTAGATTAGCTAGTCACCTATTCACCCCCCTCTAGGTGATTTCAGGAGATTGTTAGTATTTTGAGTGCCTCATATTCATTGGAGAAGAATACCTATTTAGCTGAAGGTGTTACAAGCTTAAGAGATCAAGCATAGACGTGTACATGATTTGTGCATGTTATAAGTTGACTACAGGTCTCATTAGTCGACTTATGATTTAGCCTAGTCAACTTATACTTGGGTATAGTCAACAAGTACTGGCCAACAGAGAGTTAAGGTTTTCGGATTTTGTCAGAGTACTCGATCAATAAATGTGTTTAATCGACTAATAAATGTTATTTGTCAACTTATACTAAGGTCTAGTCGACTAGAGTCAGGTTCTGACAGTTTTCAAATATGGTTTTGTTCCCAGTTTTGATTGGTTTCAGGTTTTCTTCTTTTTTTAAGACGGTGCTAATTGGATTATTGAAGTTTGGGTGGGACTAGGATCATTTTAGGTGACTATAAAAACTTCTGGGGGTGGCCTTTGAAAGAAAATCAAGTTTATGAGAGATTTTCACCATTTAGAGTTGGGAGAGAGAGATCTTCTTGTATTTCTCGTATTTTCTTCTGTTTTTCAATAAAGTTTCTCCCCTCCTCTCTGTGGACTTAGGCAATCTTACCGAACCACATTAAATTTGTGTTTTTTTAGTTGTGTGATGATTTATCTCGATTTCTTACTAGTGGTAGATCTTCTACGCTTCTACTTTCGCTGTCGACTCTTCAACTCGATGTTTCTCTGTTGTTATATCGACATTGATCAACAACAAAAATTGCATCGCCGGTGGCACATGAAATTTATAAATCAAAATAATTCATAATTTTTATTATATATATATATATTATAGGGAGATTCGTTTCAGCCACCTATGTCAAATCGTAATTAGAAAAAAAACTCACTCACTAAATTTAATTCGCTTCAGCTACCTCTTTTTTTAAAGAAAGGTCGTGCGTCTATATGTCAAGCGCAGAAGCGCTAATGAGGGTCGGCACCAGCGTGTCGAGCATGAAAATGCTATTAGGAACGCTTTAGAGCAGTGAAAAAACTTAAATGCCCCCCACAGTATTAAGCTTAGAACTGCAGCCATAGTCGCAATCCTCACAAAAATTAACCAATCTATCATACTATATTAGGAACTGTGACCATGATCGTTGTCCATTACAAAAATGCCTTATTGATCAGTTTACATTAGAATTATAACAATGATCACTGTCCTCATTCAAACATGGTGTACAAACATAATCGCCATCATAGCAAAGAACATAAAGAACACCGATATCATACCCTACAACAATATAAAAATACATGTTTATGTATTATAAGTAACCATGCGTGCATGAAAATGTGTACTCTATGAAGATAGTGAATCTTATCGCTATCCTCACATTTTAGATGTGTTTATAAGACATGCGATCAGTCACAGTCCTCAATAAGCATTGTGTGTGTTACTGAGGACTGCGATCAGTGTATGTTTATTGAGGACTGTGATAATAAAACACATAATTGTGTCTTTTTCAGGATTGTGAATCTGAACGCAGTCATCAGTAATACAACTTGAATGTGTTTTTTAAAAAATACAACTAGATTTCGGATCTCAAATGAACATGATAGACAGCTTGTTCCTGTAAAATCATCAAAAATCAACCAAACTAACTAAAAAATAACCTAACAATAGATTTACATAAGAGATTTATAAGAGATGATGAAGATCGCAAAGAAATCACATATCTCCATAACAGATCACGAAAAAAAAAATTACAAAAAAAGAAAAAATTGAAAAAAGATTAATAATCTTCACCTGTGTCGAAGAACTCGCTATATTAGAATGACACAAAGATTTTCACCATGTCGACAAAGATCGGGGGCGATGATGAGGGGAGAGCAACATCAAGGGCAATGGAAAAAGGTAAAAGAGGAAATGAAAATATATAAAGAAGTAGTGATTGGGAGGAATCAATTTTGTTAGCCCAGAGGCTTTCCACTCTAGTTTTGATGATGATTAACTCATGTAGTTATGTTTACTAATAATCTTGTGATGTTTAGTTTCAGATCTTTTATCAAGACATTAGTTGGTGATTAGCTTCAACAAGATGGTTTGGAAGCATTCACGTGGTGATTTCAGAGCCCGAGCATCAAGATCATTTTTAAACCTAAGTTTTCTGACCTAGAACCCAGCCTGCCAGGCTCTGGCGGTCGACCGGGCCGGTCGACCGGACCTAGAGTCAGTCGACCAGACCGGTCGACCGACGTGCACCAAACGTGCATGCTTGGTTTGCTACTTGGGCCGGTCGACCGAGCGGTCGACCGACTCTCGGGTTGGGGCGGTGGACCGACCGGTCGACCGTTAGGCAAGGACGGTCGACCGAGCGGTCGACCGGTCAGAGAGCATTTGCTCTCTGGATTGGGACGGTCGACCAGGCGATCGACCGCTGGCTTCCAACGGTCAAATTTTTGACCGTTGGCGGTCGACCGCCAGCCGCCAAGAGCAGAAACCTGCTCTAACGGCTAGTTTTTGTTGGAGGGCTATTTAAGCCCCATTTGTTTGGGTTTTTCGTAAGGTTTTTAAGAAGAAAAATTTCCCTATTCTCTGGTTTTAAAAACAAGTTTTTAAATGTGTTTAAGAGCTTAAAGATTTCATCTTTATTGTTTTCAAGGGTTTTGGAAAAATCAAAGAAAATAGGTTTTTGGGAATTAGTTTCTTGATCTAAAAATCTATATCTATTTGGTATTTTCCCAAGAGATTTTCTTTGATCAAAAACACTTGTTTTCCACTTGAGCTATATCATCTATCCTATTCTATAGGATCTTTATTTGTGGGAAATTTGGTTTGTGGTCTTTGTAACCACCTTGTTGTAACCACCCTTTATTTGTGAAAGCCCTCTTTGGTAGAGGTGGAGGTGGATTTGGGTTGTGGTTTGCTCTCTCTTTGGTAGAGGTTGAGGTTGTGGTTTGCTCCCTCTTTGGTAGAGGTTGAGGTTGTGGTTTACTCCCTCTTGTGTGAGGTGGAGTTGGATTTGTATCCCTCAAGTGTTGAGGTGATTGGTGTTTGGCTAAGGGCCTACCCCTCTTATGTGAGGTGGTGTTTGCATTACCTCGGTGAAGGTTGTATTGGTTGAGAGAGGAGTTCGGTACTCCTAGTGGATTAGAAATCCTTCTCGGTGAAGGCGGGGACGTAGAGCTCGGTGCTCGAACCTCGAAACACATCTTATTGTTTGTGTTTGATCAATTGACTCTCAACTCTCTCTCTTTATTTATTTGTGCATTGATTCATATTGCCATATCATTTACATGCTTGTGTGTTTGTGTGCCTCACTTGTGCTTAACCACGAGAGCTTCATTTATCGCCTCAACTCTTATTCAGAGGAATCAAGAGGAGTTAGCCCAGAGCCCTTCACAGGGATTCGGCTACTCTCGTTGGTTGCATTAAGTGTAGTTGCAATTAGTTTTTAATTTCCGCATTTAGTTCTTTAGATTAGCCCTATCACCTATTCACCCTCCTCTAGGTGATTTCAATTGGTATCAGAGCCTACGCTCCTGATATTTGGTTTAACCACCTAGGAGTGTGATCTTGGTTTGCTAATCTATCATTTGCATTTGCACGTATATTGTTTGCACACACTCATGGATTGCTTGTCACCTCCCATTTGATGTTCCAACATTGACACATGAAAATTTAGGATGTCCATGTATTTGAAAACCCTAGGTTTGCATGTTTTCCTTGCCTCTACCAAGAAATGCTATCTTGGTAACCGCAATCATATAGGGGCCAATACACTTGCCCTTGAGGCTATTAGAAGCACGCTTAACAAAGATTATCTTATGCTTGTTTCTAACTATGATTCCGCCTTTTCAGTATGGAACAAGTTGACTTCCTCCGAGCTACAAACGTCCAACATCATGGAGGATGAATCTAGTGGAGAATCTGAGCCACAATGTTTTATGGTCCAAGGGAATGACTCCCTTGAGGTATACTCAGAAACTCAATTAGATTGTGATGATGCCAGTTCTTCTAGTAATGAGCATGTTGATCCTAATACTCTAAATGAAGAACTTTCTATTATTTGTGAAAAGTTGATAGAAAAATATAATCTCTTGAAAAAGAAGAGTTTTGAACTAAAAGAAGAAAACAAGGTTTTATATTCAGGACTTGATTTGGTTTTGCAAGATAAAGTAGAGATTTCTAATGAAAGGAATTCATTGAAATCTAGACTTGATCTTGTCTTAAAGGAAAATGAATGTTTAAAATCTAAAAATGATTGTAATGATATTTTGAAGAAAAATGAAAAATTGTCTTCAAAAGTTAATTTTGTTTTAAAAGAAAATGATTCTTTAAAAATGAAAATTGCATCTATTTCCAAGGATTTAGAAGTTTGTTTAAAGAAAAATGAATCTTTGCAAAATGATTTGTGTACACATGTTTGCAATGCTAGGATAGTATCACCTAGTTCACCTATTGCATATTCTAGTTCTTCTTTAATTAAAAATGTTATATCTATGCTTAAGAAGAATATGGACTGTTTGGGCTCCACTTTGAGCTAATGTGTTGTGAGCCATACACGTTTGGAATCTTTGTTTTGAAAGAAACAAGTTACATCTTTGCATGCACACCATTCATGGCATACACATGCTCCTCACGGTCACCACCATCACACATTGTATGCTCATGTGTACACTTGTACACATTGTGGACGTAAGGGCCACCTTGCTAAATTTTGTTATGATCGTATAAATGATTCTAATTTAGCAAATAAACTTGTTTGGGTTAGGAAACGTGCTAAGCCCATGGACCCAAAAGAGTGTGGGTACCAAAGACCACCCCTACTGTATTTGATGTAGGTGTGGGCTCTCGCATGACGTGAGAGTTATGGTGTCTTGAGGTGGATGCGTTCCAAGCTTAAAGAATACTATTTGGATGCATCACTTTCAAGGAGAGTTTGGTGGGAAGACCACCTTGGTTTGGAGAACTAGAGAGGTGCCTTCATCGGTTTTGGTATCGATCTCTAACTCCCGTTTATGTTTGCATGCTTTTCATGTCTTTGTTTCATAGCATGTCTTGTTTTATTGTTCATTATGCTTATGCCATGTTTATTAGATTAGTGATATACATGTTTAGTTATTTGAGACACCCTTATTTAATATGGACTTATATCTTTGTGTTCTCACTTTGTTTTAAACTAATATGTATATCCTAGATCTAATGCATATGCGTATACATAATGATCATATGTATGTTTATGATTATTGTTTTTGATGCTTCATGTTTTGATGTTTTATTATGTTAAATGCCATGATTATTAGATCATTGACATGCATATATATCATTTGAGATCACCCATGTTTATATGGACCCATATATTATGTTCTCACCATTGTTTAGCAATTATGTATATCATAGTTCTAATAGCATGTGGATTTACATAATGATCGTTTTTATGTTTATCATGTTGATTTATGTCTCGTTTCATGCTTCAAGTGTTGAATATACGTTTAAATGTTAGTTTTCATTAAGACTAGGATTTATACTTGTACATTTAGTGGGCAACAAATAACCTTTTATATGTTTGTGCTTAAACGCTTATTTGTACCCATTATATGTGCTAGTATAGTCTAGTTTTGATGATTCATACATTTAACTTGTATTCCTATTCTATCCATGATTTTCATGTTTATATATTTAACTTCATGTATATGTCCATCTTGTCCAAACTAATGATTAAGCATATACATCCTTTGAGCCACGTGCCTTCATGCATATACATTTGTGAACTCGTTTATATTTAGATATGTATGTATACTTTAGTTTGTATTAGACATACATATGCCTTGAAGTATAAATTGTTTTTATTGAAAAATTTGATTTTGATGCTTTTTATGTTTTCATGCTTAAGGAATTTTGAGCTTAATTGCCTAATTTCATGATTATGTGATTCACATTACACTTGTGCACTCACTTCTTTTAAATGTTTCTCATGATTTTGTTTTCATGAGTATGATATGGGCTTTATAGATTTTGAGTGTTTAGTGACCATGTGATTTACATGTTTTTCATGAAATATAATTTTGTTTTATTCCTTGCTTGAAGGATTTCGTACTAGTTTTCAAGATTTTTCATTTAACTAGTTGCGGTATTCTTCGTTATGGTAGAGTTTTCAAACATACTATATTTTCAAGCCTATTTTTGAAAACCCCTACCTTCCAAGGGCGGTTGGTTGGGAGACCATGCCTTGTATGCTTATATTGAAAATCATTTTTAAACATGTGCATGAAATGGGTGGTAGATAATATGAGATATACATTTGATATTATTTTTGTTTCAATTGGTATCATTTGATCTTTTCAATTGGTATCAATATTGACATTTTTGTATACTCATATATTGTTTTTGTGTATGTATGCTGTCATTTGGTATCATCTATTTTGATTGGTACTCATTTTTCATACACCTATAATATTTTTTTTTGTGCTTACTATATCCCTATATCTTTAAGCACAAATTTTTGATTATACAAAGCTTGAATGTTTAATGACTATCTTGTTTCTATTGATGACTTTTCAATTGGTATCTTAAACAAGTTTATGTATCGTTTTATTTGGTATTTCATAAAGGGGGAGAAAATTCATATTTTGTCTTTCAATTGGTATTTTGTTTACCGATGATTTCTATTCCCATACTTTATGATATAAAATGATTAAAAAAATTGAATATTTATCTTATTTTGGTATCATATGTTCTAAATGATAAATTCTTACAATTGGTATCAAGATGTTTATTTGAATATTTTCAATTGGTATCAAGATTTTATTTGTTTTCTCACAATTGGTATCAATGCCTTTATTTACTTTCAATTGGTATCAATTCTTAAATGTTTTATGTTTCCTTTCAATTGGTATCAAAATATTCTACATTGACATATTTTAATTGGTATCATATTTGATTGCACCCCTTATTGACATCATTTTTTAGACAAAAAGGGGAGAACATATTTTTGTTTTATTCAACCCCTTGTTGATGATTGACAAAAAGGGGGAGAATTATTTGAGTTTATATGCATATTTTATATGCATGTTTTGTTTATCTAGAAACATAGTTTGTTTTTTTTATTTATTAGTTTGTCGTTTAATTGGTATCAAGAGCATTTTTTGTTTATTTGTTGATATCAAGAGCTTTATTTAAAGAACATGTTTTTATTTTGGTTATTTTGGTATCAAGAGCTTTAATAGAGTTTTACCGTTTAATTGGTATCAAGACCATGGTTCATTATTTTATGCATGACTATGCATTTTCATGTTTAATTTTCATTGCATATTTATATGTTTATTGTGATGCATGAGTTAAGGGGGAGCTTCTTTGAAGCTTAACTTTAATCCATGCATATATAACTCCATGAGTTTTATCATCATCAAAAAGGGGGAGATTGTTAGCCCAGAGGCTTTCCACTCTAGTTTTGATGATGATTAACTCATGTAGTTATGTTTACTAATAATCTTGTGATGTTTAGTTTCAGATCTTTTATCAAGACATTAGTTGGTGATTAGCTTCAACAAGATGGTTTGGAAGCTTTCACGTGGTGATTTCAGAGCCCGAGCATCAAGATCATATTTAGCACTCGTTGGAGTCAAGCTCGGTGGATCACATTTTGGATCGAGTCGCCTGAAGACGGAGTTCCTCAAGAAGACATCTGTACCATAGTTTTTAGTTTGTTTTAGATCCAGTTGTAAAGACTAGATAGTGTGATATGCTCAAGTTCACAATACACACACGTTTTATGTTTTGGATTCGGTATTTCGGTTTTTGGTTTAACCAATATTGGTGTTCATGAATAGATAGGCTCAAAACAAGTTTACATTGTTTAAATGTATATTAGATATGTTCTATATACATGTCTCTTCAACTATTTAAATAGACTTAGTTTGATATACCTATTCATGAGTTTTGGTGTTTTGGTATTTTTAACAAAACATATTTTTATTAAAGTCAAAAACATGGATATATATATATATATATGTTTCATGTATATTGGACTTATGTCCATATGCAACATGTTTTAAAATGCTTAAGTATCATGTTTTTGTATATGGTTAAGTTTTGTACAAAGTTTATTTGAAAAGTCTAAGTTTGGAATAATACAGGTTTTGGTTTTCGGTAATTTTTCCATAACACAAAATGGTTTAAAATGTTTAATATTTGTGTTGAAATTTTTAACACATATTTGTATATCATATATAATATTAGAAACTATTTTTGTGGATTTTTAGAAGTTTTATGGGATTTATTAGAATATTTTTAACCTAAGTTTTCTGACCCAGAACCCAGCCTGCCAGGCTCTGGCGGTCGACCGGGCCGGTCGACCGGACCCAGAAAGCGGTCGACCGACTACAAGCACCCAACTCTCGGGTTGGGGCGGTCAACCGACCGGTCGACCGTTAGGCAAGGGCAGTCGACCGAGCGGTCGACCGGTCAGAGAGCATTTGCTCTCTGGATTGGGACGGTCGACCGGGCGGTCGACCGCTGGCTTCCAACGGTCAAATTTTTGGCGGCTGGCGGTCGACCGGGTAGTCAACCGCCAGCCGCCAAGAGCAGAAACCTGCTCTAATGGCTAGTTTTTGTTGGAGGGCTATTTAAGCTCCATTTGTTTGGGTTTTTGGTAAGGTTTTTAAGAAGAAAAATTTTCCTATTCTCTGGTTTTAAAAACAAGTTTTCAAAAGTGTTTAAGAGCTTAAAGATTTCATCTTTATTGTTTTCAAGGATTTTGGAAAAATCAAAGAAAATAGGTTTTTGGGAATTAGTTTCTTGATCTAAAAATCTATATCTATTTGGTATTTTCTCAAGAGATTTTCTTTGATAAAAAACACTTGTTTTCCACTTGAGCTATATCATCTATCCTATTCTATAGGATCTTTATTTGTGGGAAAATTTGGTTTGTGGTCTTTGTAACCACCTTGTTGTAACCTCCCTTTATTTGTGAAAGCCCTCTTTCGTAGAGGTGGATTTGGGTTGTGGTTTGCTCCCTCTTTCGTAGAGGTTGAGGTTGTGGTTTGCTCCCTCTTTGGTAGAGGTTAAGGTTGTGGTTTACTCCGTCTTGTGTGAGGTGGAGTTGGATTTGTATCCCTCAAGTGTTGAGGTGATTGGTTGTTTGGCTAAGGACCTACCCCTCTTGTGTGAGGTGGTGTTTGCATTGCCTCAGTGGAGGTTGTATTGGTTGAGAGAGGAGTTCGGTACTCCTAGTGGATTAGAAATCCTTCTCGGTGAAGGCAGGGACGTAAGGCGGGGACGTAAAGCTCGGTGCTCGAACCTCGAAACACATATTTTTGTTTGCGCTTGATCAATTGACTCTCAACTTCTCTATTTATTTGTGCATTGATTCATATTGCCATATCATTTACATGCTTGTGTGTTTGTGTGCCTCACTTGTGCTTAACCACGAGAGCTTCATATAGCGCCTCAACTCTTATTCAGAGAAATCAAGAGGAGTTAGTCCAGAGCCCTTCACGGGGAATTCGGCTACACTCGTTGGTTGCATTAAGTGTAGTTACAATTAGTTTTTAATTTTCGCATTTAGTTCTTTAGATTAGCCCTATCACCTATTCAACCCCCTCTAGGTGATTTCAAATTTATGCTGACGTGGATGAGGCCATGACGAAGAAAAATGGGGGTTTAAGTTTTTCGTAATTATGAAGGAAAGTAGGTGGTTGTAGTGAATTTCCCTATTTTATAATTTATTATAATAATTTATGTGAAACAACATAATATTGATCTATTTTAAAAAAGAAAAATAGTAGAAATATTTTTTTGTTTTCAGAGTAGAAATAAAATAATATTTTAGAAAAATATTTATTAAAAATTAAAAAAAGGGAAAGATCAGAACAGAAACTTTTAAAGTAATGGAAAATAAATAATAAGAAAAAGCAGAAAAAATAAAAAATTTCTGAAGAAAATGAAAATCCAAAAAAATAAAATAATTTAGAAACAAAAGAATAATGATAAAGTATAAGAAAAAATCTAGAAAAAAGAAGAGAAAGAATATAAAGTAGAATAGTATAAAAAAATAAAGAAAGAAAAGAAAAAACGAACCATGAAAAAATAAGAAAATCTAGAACGAAAAAAAAAAAAATCTTTTAAAATAAAAATTGGTAAAAAGAAAGAATAAGAAAAATATAAATAATATGAAAAATAAGAATAGTGAAAAAAATTATAAGAAAGTAGAAGAGAGTCATACAAAATAAAAAATTAGAAGAAAAAGAAGAAGAAATAAATAATAAGTTTAGATAGAACAAACTCAATTTCAGAGAAAAAGAAACATAAATAATCATAATGAAGAATAAAAAAGTATGAAACCAAAAGAGTCATAAAAACTAGAAGAATAAAATCATAAAATAAGAAAAATAGATGAAATAAAAAGTAAAGAATTTTGGGAAAAAATCTGAGGAGTAAAGCAAAGAAAAGACCATGAAAAATATAGAAAAAAATTAAGAATATAAAAGTAAGTAAAGTAGAATAAAGATGAGAAAAAATTAGAGAAAAAAGAAAAGGCAGACTTGAATAAAAAACTAATAGATTTTAAATCTGGTAAATAAAGAAATGAAAAAAAGGAGAAAATATTCAATGGAAAAAGGAAAAAGATTTAGAAAAATAAAAATAAAAAAATTAATTGAGTAGTTACATGTACCTTAAGTAGTTTTATGCGTCATTCTATTTTTTTCTTCTTAAAAAATTGAGGCAAGATATAAACTGAACTATAAATTCTCATGTAGCAATAATATAGAATATGTTTTAATTATAACCAATGAGAAATCTTTATACATAAATAAGACAAATATTGCTCCAAAACAAAACCAGCTTGAGATACTTTTCTCACCTTTGTATTTTTTTTTCTTTCTGTTCTAAAACAAAACCAGACAAATATAATGCTTGATTGGTGATATAGATGTGATTAAACCAGATTATGTATTGTATGCTCATTAAAATTAATTGTCAAGAAGAAATATTTTAACTGTTATGAATGAATGTTGGTAACTATATTACTAATTCTTGAATGATAAATGTTGCATGAGTAGAGAAACTGGATAACTATGAGAAAAATAAACATGATATGGTTCCTTTGATTGATACGTTAAATTTGTTTGTTGAACTTTCGATACAAAGTGTGATTTGCTATTTATTTTATATACATGTAAATCTATAGAGTAGGGGCCAGGCGGGAGCCGATAGGAGGAGAGGATGGTGTTACATACATACATACATACATATATATATATATATATATATATATATATATATATATATATATATATATATATATATTATATATATATATATATATATATATATATATTATATATATATATATATATATATTGAAAGGTAAAAAATTGTAGATATTTTCAAAAAGATGTACAATATATTAAAGATAGCTTGGCTACTCTAGATTCAAACCCAGAGGACTCTAGAGAAGGGAGAGGACCCTAACTGTCACTTTCTACTAGAGTACTCTAAGAAAGCAGCTACAATTGACCCAAAGCTTTACTCACTCTATCTCCAAACATGATACATGTAAAAGAAAAAAGATAGCATACAAAAGGAAAGCTAGCTCCATATGGTGTCATATATATATATATATATATATATATATATATATATATATATATATTAGGAAGGGGCTGGATAAGAGCAGGTAGGAGGGGGAAGATGGTGATGAATGATCCTATATATGTATGTGTGATATATGTGTATACACTTTATGTGTATTGGATATGTTATCGTGTATGATAATGTGGACATCAGGATACAGATCTATTAAATTGAATGAAAATAATGACATTGGTTGCTTATATACATATCAATATTAATTAAACAGTACTAGCTGAAAGTAATTAGATAATCTAATTGAGACATTCATGTGTTGGACCCTAGAGGGAGTGATTAGGGTTAAGGGTAATTAAAAATTAAATATGCAAATTATAAGATAAAACTGTAAAATAAGACAGACTGGTAGAATCACCAAGTCTGATGGTAGGATGGGTGGTAGAATCAACAGAGAGGAGAAAACAACAGTATAACAGTAAATACATAGTATATAGGATACAATACTAACATTAGAGAGAATGCAAGCTATTTTAGGGTGGTTCGGGAAATTCTCCAACATCCACCACCTAGAGGTCTCCTCTCTAGGGTTTGCAAATTCACTAAAAACCTTCTCCTTGAAGAAAGGATTATAACCACCAAGACTCTTCCTTAAGCTTGAGTTTTCAATCCACCAAGATGTTATCCAATCTTGGATTTACAAACCATTAAGATACTCTCGATCTTGGATTTTTTACACCACCCCTACCTTGAGGCACCCAACAATGAGTATGACAATAGATTTTATTTTCTAACACAATATTGAGAACTAAAATAAGTACAATGATAAAAAATAATAGGAGACTCTATGCAATCATATATTTCTAAGTATTATCAATAAACAACTTGGCATAATAAGTCTAAAGTAATAAAAATGAGAATCTATAATAAATATAAAAGATGAGGATGAGATTCTTCAATAGAGAAGTAAATAAAGTGATGAAATTCTTTGTATTAAATGCGTGAGACTTTATCTAAAAATTGAGAATTTAAATGTAGATGATTGGCTCAACCACTTTAGTTTAATAAGATCTGAAATTTAAGGCTTGAATGGTTGAAAAACACTGTGTTTGCTTTACTGAAATTTTCAGGATGTGTTCTCTTGTTCGTACAATGAATGATAAGGTAATTTATATACAAGTCAATTTAGAGTGAATCCAACTATAGGAGACAATAGAGAGAGATTTTTCTGCTCATTTGAGCATTTAATGCTGCTGAAACAAGATATCAAAATTGTGCTAAATCTTGGGCAATAAATGCTACTACTGCAGTTTAGGATATAGAGAAGGTATGGAGCCTTTAGAGGTAGGGAAAGTGATGAAGATTTCTCTCTAAATATATACCCAATGGATCTCTAATCCAGCTGTAAAAACAAGACAGTTTAGGGCTGCAAAGTACTATCAACAGCAGGACAATATGACATAGATAGGCCACAATTTTCAATTGGAAAAAGAGGTATGCACAGCCCACTTGTATGAAAGAAGTTAATGCAAAAAGTTGATAGTTAACTAAGTAAAGTATAACCTATGTGGTCCTATAACCTAGTCACCATAGTACAGAAAATATAAAGTCCATAAAATAATCAAAAATGAATCAGACTTATGACAAAATAATCTCAGTTAAGTCAGTAATGGGTAGAGATGGTAAATCAGGTTGAGCGATAGAATGAGGTGGTAAAATGGAGACTCCACTTAGAAATTAAAATAGAAAGATCCTTCTATATGTCAAATATATGTTTGATAATAAAATTACTATATGATTACTTATATTGTTTCTATTGATAAAATTTGTAACTTAATGTATCTTTGGCTCCTTCTAACTTTTTCATATCTTGATGTATCTTGTAAATAGCTTGATCTTGTAGAGCATGATGTGTTTTACTTCTAGTAGTTCTTTGTTAGCTTGAATACAAAATTTGTAAAGCATCACATAATTTCTTCCATCCTCCATATGTATATGACATTGGTATCTCAAACCCATCCATCCTCTAATTAAAGTCTTATCCTGAGCTAAAATAACACTACTAATCAACTTGTTAGTAGCTTAATTTATAGGTTAATTACATTATCAAAATCATAGGAATTACACCATGTTCACTTAAAATTTAGACGAGTGATCACGTTTTCATGTATCATGTACACTACATCCCGATAATAACATGCTTCATTCAAGAATAAGATTAACATCGCTAACTGAGCCATCAGCTCATCCCCCTAGTCTGAATGTTTTCAGGTTAAGACAAAGGCCAAGCCAAGGAACTTCTCGGACGTGACACCAGAAGAACAGGACACCTCTGACAAATTTTAAATAGTGTTAATATTGTTTATTACTCTTTGACCTGTATGGACATATATGTGTATTATCATAAACTAGTGTTATTGAGTAGCAGCAGGTAATGAGGTGTGTACATATGTAAGTGAAGGATTATTTATAGTTATCCATTTTGATCTGAGTTAAGATATGGATCATAATGATAGTCTGACTCTTGATTTTGAGTACTTGTGATTAGATGAAAGATTGGACTTAGCAAACTGTTGTATATTTATAAGTAGATAATGTCAAGCTAAAATTGTATTATAAATTATGTGGGATGTTGTATATAGACACATGGTTGATGTTAAGACCAGATTGTTATAATGATGTATCAGGGTAGACTCCATACTATAAAGGAGATGTTGTAGAAATTTTCAATAAGTTATGATGATTATCTTAGTTATCAAAGTAATTTAGATTATTGCTGATGATTAACTGATAATTAAGATAATTCAAGATAATTAAAACTGGGATCGTTACATGAGATCACTAGTGTCTTGTGTACGAGATGCCATCATCAACCAGTGTAATCAAGCTGCGCTATGGCTACGGGTGTCTCAACAACATGACTCAGTGCCGAGGAGTTTCGAGCCTGTGCTAGTTTAGTGAGATAAGAAACAAGACCAAGGCCCTATACATAGTCTATAGAAGCATAATGAAGGCATGGATGGAAAAGAATGTTGATGACAATGATGATGTTGCGGATAGTGATGTTGCTGATGGTGAATTGGTGAATGATGAGGATGATAATGATGAGGAGGAGGATTCTTGCGAGGATAAAGACGACGATGACGAACATGACGCTCCACCAAGCCCTCCTGTTGGTGTATCAGCTGCAATTCAAGCTCAAAACATGGTGAATTGAGTGAATCTGAGCTGTTTGATAAAGAATCACACTGGAATGGGATGAGTATGAAGTTGCTAGAAACATCACCAAGGATGAGGGTGACTCCTGTGAGTATGATGCTGAGGACTTGGTGTTTGAAGAAGGTGTTCTAGAAATACCAAAGAAGGAGAACACAGGTATTCAACACTTATTTGGGATTCGGACGAGACTGCGGAAGATTCAGTGGGAGAGTCTGACTCTAAGGACAAGGCACTAACTGACAGTGATGATGAGGATGACGCCACCCTATATAAGGCGCCTCCAGCAGCAGTGACTGTGAATGTTGCACCTCTTCATGGCTCCGAGCAAGACCACCTCAGTGTAGTGATGACATCGTAGCCAACTACAATCCTAGGCCAATCCAAGCTCTTAAGCAGTCCTCCTGCTTCCAGGCATGCTCCTCAAATTTCTTCATGCCATAAAGCTCTGTGTGATTGTAATTGTAATGGGTTAAAGGCATCTGTACATGGGGTGGTTTCACTGTTGAGAGAAGGACAACAGTGGAGTTGGGAAATCTGAAATGGTGGAGGGGCTTATGTATCATGTTGGTGGAGTCTTTTGAAATCATGTAGAGGGAGGTGAATAGGTGATGTGCTAATCAAATATTGAAAAAAACAACAATAAAAAATAACAACTAAGCGGTCAAATCAAAAAAAAGAAGTGAAGCTGAATTCCTAATAAAGGGCTCTAGCACTTCTCCGCACAATTCCTCTTGAATAAGAATTGAGATACGCAATTTCCTTCTTGCTTATATGAGTGAAACTGATAAACTAAGAGCAATAAAATAGAGTAAGGAATATAATGCAAATGCAAGATGATATAAGCAACATAGAACAAGTGGAATGTAAGTAAGAATAAGAGAAAAATAGCAACCGCAAACACAAAAGATTTGTTTCGAGATTCGAGCAAACTTACTCTATATCCCTGTCTTCATCGCGATGAAGAATTTTCATTAGACTCACTTTAGATCATCAAAAAGGATCCCTCAAGATCTGGAGTCTCAACTCCAACCACAATCCTCAACGCAAAGAGGAGAGCACAAAGAAGAAGATTATAACAACTTGGTGACCAAAAGATCAGAACTTCCTATAATTTAGAGTAGAGATTTGAGGCTAAATAAGTTTTTGAAAGAAAAATCAGTTGAAAACATTGAACTTGAAGCTTAAATCTTGCATAAAATGATTTAAAATAAAAGCTCTTAGAAACTTGAAACTTTGAAATTTTTCTAAAATTTTTCAAACAAATTTTCAAGATTTTTCTTTGATTTTCTTGATTCTTGATTCTCTACAAATGTGAGAAAGCTTCATCTTTATGCTTCAAAAAGAATACTCAAGTGAATCTTGAAAATCATCAACAGGAACAGAAACAAAATGATTACAGCTCAAACTTTTGGTTTTGATCGGACCAAACAAATCCATGTGTATTAGTTCTTATGGATATGATATCATGATATCCTTAATGAATTTGAAAGAGAAATTGGTTTGTTTTCAAGTTAACACACATCACAAATACGGTCTTTTTCAAACCTCAATTTAGGAATATCCTTCTCTGCTTTCTTAGAATCAATACGGAATAGATGGTCAAAAGAAACATGACCCAACTGTCCAAGCTATAACCAATAATCTTCATTATTAGCAGATAAACAAGTAACATTACATTCTAAATTTATCATATCAATAAGGTAAACATTATTTTCATGACAACTGAAAAGCACACAAAATTACTTTTTCTACCAACTACATTATAAGTAGAATCATCAAAATAACCCTTAAGAATTTGTCACACAATTGACTTATGCTTATTAGATTATGTTTGAGACCATCTACTAAATGATATTTTCTATTAAAGGAGATGTACCAATCTTGATATTAACTATATCGAAGATCATGCCCTTGGAATCATTTCTGATTGTGATGGTGCCACCTTCACTAAGATATTAATAAGGTTGTAAAGTTATTGATGTCCCATGTCATATGTCTTGAGCAACCATTATCAATGTACCACCGCTCTTTATATCTTGAGAGTTTGATGCGTACCTATATCATGTAAACGGGAGTTTATTTTGGTACCCAAATCTTTTTGGGACCTATAACGTTAGTTTTCTAAACTCAAACATAATTATTTGTAATGTTTAATCTATCAGAACAAAATTTGGCCAAGTGATCTTTTCGATCATAATAGGTATATGAGTATACCTTGGCATATAAGAAAGCATGATGTATGTGAGCATGTGAGCATGTTTTGTGTGAGCATAATGTGTGTGAGCATTGTTGGCCCGGAGGCCTTCCTCTCTAGTTTTGATGATGATTAACTCATGTAGTTATGTTTACTAATTATCTTGTGATTTTAGTTACAGATCATTGATCAAGATATTAGTTGGTGATTGCTTCAAAAAGAGGAGTTTGGAAGCCTTCACTTGGTGATTCCAGGGCCCGAGCATCAAGATCATTCATAGCCATGCTCGTTGGATCACGGTTTGGACCGAGTCGACTTGAAGATGAAGATCGTCAGGAAGACTTAGGTATCCTTTAGTGTGTTTTAGATCCAATTGTAAAACTTAGTATAGTTGATATGCTCAAGTGCACAACACACACGTTTTATGGTTTTCGGTTTTTAGTTTAACCGATATTTATTTTCATGAATAGTTGATCAAAACAAGTTTACATGATTTATATATATAATAGATGTATTCTAGTTATACATGCATGCTTAAACTTCTTATACAAACTTATTTTGACTATCCTATTCATGTATTGAAAAATCAAAGTTTGATAAAATACAAGTTTTGGTTTTTGGTAAAAATGTTTAAACACAAAAATAGTTTCATATGCTTGATATTTGAGCTAAACTTTTTATCACATGTTTATATATCAATGCAAAATGTTAAAACTATTTTTGGAGATTTTTAGAAGAGATAAAAGATTTTCTGAAAAATATTTTTAACTCAGTTTTCTGACCCAGGACTGTGGCTGACAGGCCAGGTCGGTCGACCGCACGGGTCGACCGCACCAAAGGCAGGTCAACCCTTGCGGTCGACCGACGTGCACAGCCTTGTGCACGTCTGACAGACATTAGGCCGGCCAACCGAGCGGTCGACCGGACCAGAGAGCTTTGCTCTCTGTATCTGGGCGGTCAGTCGTGCGGTCGACCGGATGCCCCAACGGTCATATTTCTGACCGTTGGCGGTCGGCCGGGCCTGCCGACCGCTAGCCTGTCAGGCTGCCAGATCAGCCTAACGGCTAGTTTTCTGTTTGGGCTATATATGCCCCATCTCTTGGGGGTTTTAGCTAAGATTTTCAAGAGCAAAAATTCCTATTTTTCTGAAGTGTTTTAACAGTTTTCAAAAGAGTTTAAGTGCCAAAAAGATCTATCTTTACTTTGTTTTAGGTTTTTGGAAAAATCAAAGAAAAGAGTATTTTAGGAGATTTGTCTTGGTTTTCATTTTCTATCTTTTACAAGAGTTTTCCCAAGTATTTTTCTTTGAGTTTTTGTTTTCCAAACACCTAATTTTTCACACTTGAGCTTATCATCTATCCTATTCTATTAGGATCTTTATTTTGTGGAAAAGAGAGAAAGAGAGATTGTTTGTGGTTGAAAGACACCACTTATTGTAAACACCCTTGCTTTTGTTGTATCCCTCTTTGGTAGAGGTTGATCGGGTGATTGGTTTGCTCCCTCTTTGGTAGAGGTTGAGGCTTGTGGTTTGCTCCCTCTAGTGAGAGGTGGAGATTGGTTTGTAAACCCTCTTCAGTAGAGGTGTTGGTTGTTTGGCTACGGGCCTACCCCTCGGTTGTGAGGCGGTGTTTGAGAGAGGAGTTCGGTACTCCCTTTGTTGTAACAAATCCTCCTTGGTGGAGGTTCCCTCGGTGGGAGATAGTGGATTGGAAATCCTTCACGGTGGTGAAGGCGGGGATGTAGAGCTAGGGGCTCGAACCTCAAAACATATCTTGTTGTTAGCGTTTGATCCATTGTCTCCTAACTCTCTCTCTTTATTTTGTGCAAAGCATCATTCATATCTTCATATCATTTATTGCTTTTATTTTCTTGCATATATTCATATTGCCTATTCATCTTATATGCTTGGTTGTTTGTGTGTGCCTCACTTGTACTTAACCACAAGAGCTTCATATAGCACCTCAACCCATATTTAGGGGAATCAAGAGGAGTTAGTCCAGAGCCCTTCACGGGGAATTCGGCTACACTTGTGTGTTGTACTAAGTGTGTTTGCAAAATTTCTTTAAGCTTCCGCATTTAGCGCATTTAGTTTCTAGATTAGCACTTACACCTATTCACCCCCCCTCTAGGTGTATTTTCAATTGGTATCAGAGTCTACGCTCCTGATACTTAGGCTTAACATCCTAGGAGTGAGATCCTTGTTTGCTAATCTTGTTTGCATTTGCTTGTTTGCACACATATAGTTTGGACCCATGGACTTCATGACCCCACCTATGTTTGACCCTTCCAACATTGTTGTTTGGAAGTACAGGATGTCCATGTACCTAAAAACCCTAGGCTTGCATGTATATCTTGCCGCTACCAAGAAATGCTATCTTGGTAATAGCAATCATATAAGGGCCAATGCACAAGCCCTTGAGGCTATTAGAAGCACATTATCTAAAGATTATCTTATACGTGTTTCTAACTTTGATTCCGCATTTGTAGTGTGGAATATGTTGACAACCACAACCACCACCTCTGAGTTTCAATTGCCAATCCAACCGGAGGAATCTAGTGGAGAATCCGAATCTCAATGCTTCATGGTCCAAGGGAATGACTCCCTTGAGGTACAATCGAAAACTCAACTAGATAGTTTTGATTCTAGTTCTTCATGTAATGATCATGTTGATGCCCATGCTTTGAATGAAGAACTTTCTTTAGTTTGTGAAAAATTAATTGAGAAATATAAAGTTTTGAAAAAGAAAAGTCTAGGCATTAATAATGAAAATAAAAATTTGATTGCTAGACTTGATGTTGTTTTGCAAGAGAAAGAGGAGATTGCTAATGAGAGGGATTCATTAAAATCTCAACTTGATCTTGCACTTAAAGAAAATGAGTTTTTGAAAAACAATAATGATTGTGAAAATATTTTGAAGAAAAATGAAAACTTATCTTCAAAAATTGATTTTGTTTTAAAGGAGAATATTGCTTTGAAAAATAAAATAATTTCTATTTCAAATGATTTAAATGTTTGTTTAAAGAAAAATGAGTTTTTGCAAAATAAGATTGATTCTCATGTTTGCCATGCTAGGGTAGTTCCATCTAGATCACCTATTGCATGTGCCACCTCTTCTTTAATTGAAAAAAATATATCTATGCTTAAGAAGAGTGTTGATTGTTTGGGCTCTACTTTGAGCCAATGTGTTGTGGGCCATACACGTTTGGAATCTTTGTTTCGAAAGAAACAAGTTCCACCTATACATGCACACCCTCCACGGCATACACATGCTCCTCACGGACACCATCACACTATGTATGCTCATGTGTACACTTGTACACATTGTGGACGTAAGGGCCACCTTGCTAAATTTTGCTATGATCGTATACATGTTTTAAATTTAGCAAATAAATTTGTTTGGGTTAGGAATGGTACTAACCCCCATGGACCCAATAAGATATGGGTTCCAAAGACCACCCCTCTTGTATTTGATGTAGGAGTGGGCTCTCACATGACGTGAGAGTAGCGGCACCTTGGAGTGGATGCGTTCCGAGCTTCATGGAAATCAATTGGATGCATCACTTTCAAGAGAAGGTTTGGTGGGAAGACCATGTTTTGAAGACATGGAGAAGTTGCCTCATAGGTTTTGGTAACGGTCTCTAACTCCTAATTATTGTTTAGATGCTTCTCATGTTCATTGTCTATAGCATGATTTATTGTTTTTAGATTATTATGAAAATGCCATGATAATTAGACTTATGACATACATGTATAGTATTTTGAGACACCCATGTTTATATGGACCCATATTTTGTGTTCTCACCTTTGTTTAGCTATCATGTACATCATGAATTTAATAACATGTGAATTTTCATAATAATCATGTTTATGTTCTTCATGTTGATTTATATCCCGTTATATGCTTCATGAGTTGATTACATGTTTAGATGTTAGTTTTCATTAAAACTTGGTATATACTTGTACATATAGTGGGCCACAAATAAATATATATATGTTTGAGCTTGAATGCTTATTTGTTCCCACTAGATGTGCTAGTATAGTCTAGTTTTGATGATCCATGCATTTTAAACTTGTACTCCATTTTTGGATTTGTTTTATGATCATGTGTTTTTCATTTCATGTATATGTCTATTTTGCCAAACTTTAAGATATACATGTATACACCTTGAGTCATTTGCTTTTCATGCAAATCTTTATTATGGACTCAAATTGTGTTTAGGGATATGTATGTATACTTTTTGTGTTGACAAATCATACATATACCTTGAAATGAAATTTGTTTTAATGAAAATTTAGTTTTTCATGTTTCCATGTGTTTATGTTTAACTTCATGTATATGTCCATTTTATCTAAACTATTGTTTATACATATACATCCTTTTTGAGCCACGTGCCTTCATGCATATATCTTTGTGGACTCGTTGTGTTTGGATATGTATGTATACTTTACTTTGTATAGGACATACATATACCTTGAAAATTAAATAAGTTTTGATGAATTTCATGTTTTCATGTTTCAAGGAATATTGAGCTTAATGTATATCTTTCATGATTATGATCTTCACATTGTATTTGTACACTCACTTTTATTATTTACTCAAATCCCCAATCGATTCTTAATTACGTTAGGACTCGTTGTGTTTGGATATGTATGTATACTTTAGTTTGTATAGGACATACATATACCTTGAAGATTAAATAAGTTTTGATGATTTCATGTTTTCATGTTTCAAGGAATATTGAGCTTAATATCTATCTTTCATGATTATGATCTTCACATTGTATTTGTACACTCACTTTTATTGTTTACTCATGTGTTTATTTTCATGAGTCATATTTATGCTTAATTGAATTAGAGTGTTGACTATCATGTGGATTTCATGTTTATGAAAAATAATTTTATTTTATTCCTTGCTTAAAGGATTTCGTACTAGTTTACAACTTTTTCTTATAACTAGTTGCGATGTTCTTCATTTAGTAGAGTTTTTCAAACAAGCTTATTTTCAAATCTATTTTTGAAAACCCCTACCATCGATGGGTGGCCGGATGGGAGATCATGCTCATGTATGCTTTATATTGAAAATTATTTTAAACTTGAACATGGTTGGGTGGTAGTTATATGATGTATACACTTGATCATTATTGTTGTTTCAATTCGTATCATTGGACTCTTTCAATTGGTATCAATTTTGACCTTTCTTGTATACTCATATATGTTTGTATGTATGTATGCTTTCAATTCCAAGAATATCAATTTCAATTGGTATCTATTTTCCATACATATATATGTTTGTGTTTATGCTAAGCTTGAGCTTCAATTTTGTTTCAATTGATTAGTTTTTAATTGCTTTTCAATTGGTATCTTATTTCAAGCCTATGCATGTGTTTTGTTGGTATTTCATAAAGGGGGAGAAATTCGATTTTCATATTTACAATTGGTATTTGTATTTCCACTCCCTTGCTTTATGATAGAAAATAAAAATTTTAAATTGATATCATATACTTAAAAAAAATACTCTCTTTTGATATCAAGATGTTTATTTGAATGTTTTTTTAAAAAAAATTTGGTATCTCAAAATTTTGTTTTAAAAGATAAATACAAAAGTTTTGATTTGTATTGCCTATATGCAAGGAGAGCTTAACATCTCTTCTACATATAGATTCATGATGAGTGCATCTTATATTGAAGAGCTTGACAATCTCTTCTTTATGTGGTACACGTGTGCAGGGGGAGCTTCACATCTCCTCTTATGCATTGCATAGTGCATGTTATGTGAATTAGGGCTTGTCATCCCTCCTTCATGTAATGTATCTATGTAGGGAAGCTGCACATCTTCCTCTTCATGAATGTATATAGCATATACCATTTATTTTATCGATCTATGTTTACTTTCAATTGGTATCAAAATGCTACTTTGACATATTTTCAATTGATACCTTAATTGATTGTCACCCCTATTTGGTTTTGTATTTTGTTTTAGACAAAGGGGGAGAACATTGTCTTTATTAACCCTTTTGTTGATTCATTGTTTCGGACAAAAAGGGGGAGAAATTTTTATTGATTTAGTTTTGCTTTTACCCTTTATTGATGATTGATTCTTTGTATTAAAAAGGGTGAGAAGATTTTGTTTTGTTTTGGTTTTTACCCCTTTGTTGATGATTGACAAAAAGGGGGAGAATTATTTGAGAGTTTAACATGCATATATAAACCAAAATCTTTCTAATATGCATGATTGGTACAAGTTTTTATATATGCATATTTAAGTTTTGCATATATTAAGTTTAATTTAGTTTAATTTTAATTGGTATCTAGAGCATGTTTTTGAACATTTCATAGGTATCTAGAACCTTTTATTGTTTATGCATATCTATGCTTCATGTTTCATGTTTAATATTCATTGCATATTTATGCTTATTTGTTTTATGCATGAGTTAAGGGGGAGCTTCTTTGAAGCTTTACTTTAATCCATGCATATATAACTCCATGAGTTTTGTCATCATCAAAAGGGGGAGATTGTTGGCCCGGAGGCCTTCCTCTCTAGTTTTGATGATGATTAACTCATGTAGTTATGTTTACTAATTATCTTGTGATTTTAGTTATAGATCATTGATCAAGATATTAGTTGGTGATTGCTTCAAAAAGAGGAGTTTGGAAGCCTTCACTTGGTGATTCCAGGGCCCGAGCATCTAGATCATTCATAGCCATGCTCGTTGGATCACGGTTTGGACCTTGAAGATGAAGATCGTCAAGAAGACTTAGGTATCCTTTAGTGTGTTTTAGATCCATTTGTAAAGCTTAGTATAGTTGATATGCTCAAGTGCACAACACACACGTTTTATGGTTTTCGGTTTTTAGTTTAACTGATATTTGTTTTCATGAATAGTTGATCAAAACAAGTTTACATGGTTTATATGTATAATAGATGTATTCTAGTTATACATGCATGCTTAAACTTCTTATACAAACTTATTTTGACTATCCTATTCATGTATTGAAAAATCAAAGTTTGATAAAATACAAGTTTTGGTTTTTAGTAAAAATGTTTAAACACAAAAATAGTTTCATATGCTTGATATTTGAGCTAAACTTTTTATCACATGTTTATATATCAATGCAAAATGTTAAAACTATTTTTGGAGATTTTTAGAAGAGATAAAAGATTTTCTGAAAAATATTTTTAACTCAGTTTTCTGACCCAGGACTGTGGCTGACAGGCCAGGTCGGTCGACCGCACGGGTCGACCGCACCAAAGGCCGGTCGACCCTTGCGGTCGACCGATGTGCACAGCCTTGTGCACGTCTGACAGACATTGGGCCGGCCGACCGAACGGTCGACCGGACCGGAGAGCTTTGCTCTCTGTATCTGGGCGGTCGGCCGTGCGGTCGATGTAGGTTCACCTAGAGGGGGGTGAATAGGTGATGGCTAATCTAATGGTCACTTAATGGTGAATGATGCAAATAATGCGGAAGCTAAAAGCAATTATGACCTAATTAAAACTTTTACACTGAACACTATGTATAACACAAGAGTGTTGCCGAATTCCCCGTGAAGGGCTCTAGACAAACTCCTCTAGATTCCCCTTGAATGGGTTGAGGTGCCGCGTTGGCTCTCTTGGTTGAATACAAATGTTAGCAACAATCCCACGCAAGTATATATATCAATTATGCACACAACATATATCAAGCATGTAAATGTAAAGACAATATAAACTATGCAAGATATAAAGGAGATAGAGAGAGAGAGAGAGAGAGATGGCAATCGCAAACACAAGGGTATGTTTCGAGGTTCGAGCACACTTGCTCTACATCCCCGCCTTCGACACACAAAGGATTTCCACTATGCAAGATCCCAATGGATCTCTCCTCGGTGCCGCAACACCTACAAGCCCTCGGACTCCCTAGTCCCGTACACACCGCAAGCTCACTAGCTTGCCGAGGCCGCACCTCGAACCAAAGAGTTCACAACCGAACTCCAAACCACCACGAGCACACTTGCCCGTCTCCTCAAAGAACAAGAATGGAATCTTGGTGATCTAAACACTTTGATCACCTAACAAAAGCTCTCACAACACAATCCTATGGATAGATTAGGCAATGGATAGCTCAAGTGATTGTGAGAAAGCAAGGAAAGAAAACTTTGGTGAAAAACTCAAGAAATCTCTTTTACACTCTTGATAAATTCTTCCCTTTAGATTGGAAGTATTTGCACTCAAAATTGTGGAGAAAACCATTTTAAAAGAATGGGAAAAACTGGCTCAAAGCTCTCCTAAAATATTGTTGCAAAACAATGACAAGACCCCCAATTTATAGGCTGCCAGAAACTAGCCGTTGGGATCTGTCAGTACTGCCGGTCGACCGGCCCGGTCGACCGCCAACGGTCGGATTTCTGACCGTTGGAGCCACGGTCGACCGGTGCGGTCGGCCGAACTTTCCAGAGAGCACTGCTCTCTGGAGCGGTCGACCGGCACGGTCGACCGTCCACCAGTTCACAAAGGCGTGCACGTTTGTGCACGTCGGTCGACCGGTCCGGTCGACCGACTTCAGGGTTAGTCGACTTATAAGCTAGTATAAGTCGACTAGCTGAAGCCTGAAACAGTTTTTCTAGGATCAAAAAGTTTGTCTTTTTGGCTCATATAAAATCCCATAAAATACTTAAAAATCTACAAAAATAGTTTTACCAACATACTTTGATATACAAACATGCTTGCACAAAATCAAGGCATGTTATAAAAGATTGGACTATTTTTGTAACTTGAAAATATTTGGCTCAAGATAAAAACTGTATTTTCCAAAACAATATTTTTCCAAAACATGTTTTTTCAAATCTTCATCAAATACAAAAACAAGATATAGTTTTAAAGCATAGTGTGTATGGATATGATCCACTACACAATCAAGATGAAATATCTATGTTTTTGACATTAAGCTCTAAATTAGGTTTTGGTTGAAACATATAACTTTGAATACCAAAAACCAAAAACTATGTTTTTCCAAAATGAATGTCTTTTCTAAATATGAAAATTCTTTTATGAAAAGACAAGTAAATCAAGAGTGTGTGTGTGATATATACTTGAGCAATCCACCAACTATCTATCCTTTACATTTTTAACTAAAACAAAAACTAAATCTTATACCTAGACACAAGTCTTCATCTTCTTGAAGTCTTCCCTTGAAGGCTTCTCATCTTCTTGACTTGGTCCAAGCTTGATCCAAAAACTCCTTGGATCACACCGTGCTAGCTCCAAATCTTGACTCTTTATCCTTTGTTGAGCTATGCACCTACTAAGATCTTGATAATGAATCTGTCACTAATTAAACACAAGATCATTAGTACTATAACTACATAAGTTGATCATCATCAAAACTAGAGTGATGGGTCTTTGGGCCAAAAATCTCCCCCTTTTTGATGATGACAAAACTCATGGAGTTATATATGCATGGATTAAAGTTAAGCTTCAAAGAAACTCCCCCTTAACTCATGCATAACAAGAAATAATAGATATGGCAATGAGGCACATGAATATGTATGCAAGTATAGAGATAAAACATGCAACAAGCATAAATCAAAATCTTTTTCTCCTATTTGCAATACAAAACTTATATGCATAAATAATCAAGGAAGACAAATACTACAAATACTTCTCCCCCTTAAGCAATGAAAACATGCATATAAACCCAAATACTTCTCCCCCTTTTTGTCAATCATCAACAAAGGGTTCAAAGTAAAATCAAATCAAACAAATTTTCTCCCCCTTTTTGTCAAAAACAAAAAGATCAAGAAGGGGTAAATCAAATCAATCAATAAATATTTATATGCGATATACATCCATGAAGAGGAAGACGCTAAGTTAGCTTCCCTACACATATGCATTACATGAAGAAAGGATGACAAGCCCTAACTCACATAACATATATTATGTAATGCATAAGAGGAGATGTGAAGCTCCCCCACACACGTATATCATATAAAGAAGAGTTGTCAAGCTCCTCAATTTATAATATACTCAACATGAATCCATATGTAAGAGAGATGTTAAGCTCTCCTTGCATATAGGAAATACAAATCAAACATTTTGAATTTTTCTTTATCAAAACAAAATTTTGAACTTTTCTTAATAAAACACATTTTGAGATATCAAATCAACATAATTTTTATTTTGATACCAATCTGGAAAACATATTGCATAAGCTTTAAGAATTACCAATTGAAAGTTAAATTAAGCTTAGAAAATAGATCCCATATATGTATGAAAAGATAATACCAATAGAAATTGATATAATTTAAATTTGAAAGCATTCATACATACAATCAAAATACGAGTATATAAAAATCATATTGATACCAATTGAAAATATCCAATGATACCAATTGAAGAGTAAGCTTATCATATACTCTACCAAATGAAGAATATGCACTAATTAATATGAAAATATTTTAAAAACTAGTACGAAATCCTTCAATCAAGGAATAAAGCAAAAAGAAATGTCAATAAATCTCAATATACCTTTAAATCATCACACATTTATTTTATTAAAAAAAAACAAAATTTATATTTCAAGATATATGTATGCTTTGACAACACAATAAGTATACATACATATCTCTTAAACACAATTGAGTCCATATAAATAGATTTGCATTAAAGGCAAATGACTCAAGAGGTATACATGTATATCTTAAAGTTTGGCAAAATACACATATACATGAAATGAAAAACACATGATCATAAATCAAATCCAAGAAGTGGGAATATAAGTTTAAAAATATATGTATCATCAAAACCAAACAATGCAAGCACATTTCATGGGTTCAAATAAGCATTCAAGCACAAATATAAATAGATTTATTTGTGACCCACAATATGTTCAAGTATAAATCCTAGTGTTGATAAAACTAACATATAAACTAATATTCAAATCATGAAGTATCAAATAAATTTTGAGAACAATAGAATCATGTGTCAATCTCAAAAATTATTTGAAGAATAAATAACTAGTATAAATTGTTTTTGAAAAACTAGTTAAAGATCCTTCAAATATATCAAATCTTATGTTTTTCATAAAACATAACTAGATTCACAAAAATTTAAGCACTCATGATCTATAAAGCTCAAAATAATTTTTAACAAAAGTGTGAGTGTTAAATGATCATGTAAATAGCATTTTTATGAAAATAGTCAATGAAGCTCAAAAAGATCATAAGACACATTTTTAACAAAAACATGAAAAATCAAAACACTAATCTTCAAGGTATATGTATGATTAATCTAAATCTAACAATACACATACATATCCCAAATCTAAAAGAGTCTATTAATGATGTTTGCATGAAGGCAAAAGACTCACGGGTATACATGTATATTTATTAGATTTGAATTAAAAATACATATACATGATGTAAAGCACAAAAATAAGGCAAAAACATGTATAAAAGAGAATCATCAAAAACTAGTCTATACATATGCATATAGTGGATACAAATGAGCATGAAGTTCAAATATATATGAGTCAATTGTAGTTCACTATTCATATATGTATAAATGCAAGTTTGACACATTCTACATCTAAGCATGTAAATACCACATAAAGCACATAAATTATATAACATGAACATGCTATGAATATTATGAATGAACAAGCATGTACATAAAAATAGGAGTTTAGAGAGTGTTACCAACTCCAAAGCTCCAATCATGGTGGTCTTCCTACCAAACCTCCTTGATAGCGGTGCTCCAAATATGTGTCCTTTTAGTTCAATTGCACCTACCATCAAGGCACCAAATCTCTCACGTCTTGAGAGATCCCTCACCTACATCAAAAACATGGGGTGGGGGTTTTGGTACCCATTTTCTTTTGGGTCCTTTAGGGTTAGACTTGTAAGGAACCCAAACATTTTTATTATTAGCAAAATTTAAATGATGCATCTTATCAAAACAAAACTTTGCTAAATGGCCTTTGCGGCCACAATGTGTACAAGTGTACACCTTATGATGCTTATGAGTGTGATTGTGATCGTGGCATGCAACATAAGCAAATGCATGATGAGAGTGATGTGCTTGAACATGAGGAGTTTGTTTCTTTGCAAACAAGGACTCCAATTTAGAATGATTGAAAGCACAAGAGTTCAAAGTTGAACTCAAACCATCCATTTTATTTTTCAAAACTTTTATCTCATTAGTGGTGGCATGTAAAGCATGATGAGATAAAGAATCATTTTTCTTTTTCTTTTGTGAAACAAAATCTTTTTCTTTTTCAACAAATTTTCTTTTCAAAGTAATATTTTCTTAAAAGACAACTTCTTTTTGTTTTTCCACCAAATCAATTTTATTTTTCAAAGTATTGTTTCCTTCACACAAATCATTCAATTTTGAAAATAAGGAAACATTCTCATTTTTCAAATCTTCCTTTTCTTTTTCTAAACATGCAATTTTAGTTTTAAAAGAATCGTTCTTTTTTAGCATGCAATCAAAATTCTTTTTCAAATTGTTATTTTCTATTTCTAAGCATGCAATGTTACTTCTAAATGAGTCATGTTCTTTATGCATGCAAGCAATGTTCTTTTTCAACTTTTTATTTTCTTTCTTAAGCATGTCATATTTTTCAAGAATTGTTTGACAAAATGAAGTGAGCTCATCATATGACATGTCCTCATCATCGGATTCGGAGTTTACCTCAAGAGGGTTATCCCCTTGGACCATATAGCACACGTTGGAGGTGTCGCTTCCAACGTCCGAATCGCTCCCCGCATAGTATTGTTCATTTTCACCGAGGGAGATGAGGGTATTCCACACTACAAAAGCCGAATCAAAGTTAGAAACTCTAGATAAATAAACATCATCTAGGGTAGACTTTAAAGTATGAAGGGCTTTTGCATTAGCCTCAAGATTCTTACCATCTAAACGATATGCATTATTAGTAGTGGCAAGATAAACATGATAACCTAAGGCTTTGAGGTACAAGGACATCTTCACCTTCCATATATGGATGTTAACAATATCAAACATGGGTGGTGACATGAAGTCCATGGTGTGTGTACAAAAATATTGTGATTAGCCTAAAAATGAGGATCTTTTAACCTAGGTTGTTAGACCAAATCAGAGTACCAAGCTCTGATACCAATTGTAGGTTCACCTAGAGGGGGGGTGAATAGGTGATGGCTAATCTAATGGTCACTTAATGGTGAATGATGCAAATAATGCGGAAGCTAAAAGCAATTATGACCTAATTAAAACTTTTACACTAAACACTATGCATAACACAAGAGTGTTGCCGAATTCCCCGTGAAGGGCTCTGGACAAACTCCTCTAGATTCCCCTTGAATGGGTTGAGGTGCCGCGTTGGCTCTCTTGATTGAATACAAGTGTTAGCAACAATCCCACGCAAGTATATATATCAATTATGCACACAACATATATCAAGCATGTAAATGTAAAGACAATATAAACTATGCAAGATATAAAGGAGGTAGAGAGAGAGAGAGATGGCAATCGCAAACACAAGGGTATGTTTCGAGGTTCGAGTACACTTGCTCTACATCCCCGCCTTCGACACACGAAGGATTTCCACTATGCAAGATCCCAATGGATCTCTCCTCGGTGCCGCAACACCTACAAGCCCTCGGACTCCCTAGTCCCGTACACACCGCAAGCTCACTAGCTTGCCGAGGCCGCACCTCGAACCAAAGAGTTCACAACCGAACTCCAAACCACCACGAGCACACTTGCCCGTCTCCTCAAAGAACAAGAATGGAATCTTGGTGATCTAAACACTTTGATCACCTAACAAAAGCTCTCACAACACAATCCTATGGATAGATTAGGCAATGGATAGCTCAAGTGATTGTGAGAAAGCAAGGAAAGAAAACTTTGGTGAAAAACTCAAGAAATCTCTTTTACACTCTTGATAAATTCTTCCCTTTAGATTGGAAGTATTTGCACTCAAATTTGTGGAGAAAACCCTTTTAGAAGAATGGGAAAAACTGGCTCAAAGCTCTCCTAAAATCTTGTTGCAAAACAATGACAAGACCCCCAATTTATAGGCTGCCAGAAACTAGCCGTTGGGATCTGTCAGTACTGCCGGTCGACCGGCCCGGTCGACCGCCAACGGTCGGATTTCTGACCGTTGGAGCCACGGTCGACCGGTGCGGTCGGCCGAACTTTCCAGAGAGCACTGCTCTCTGGAGCGGTCGACCGGCACGGTCGACCGTCCACCAGTTCACAAAGGCGTGCACGTTTGTGCACGTCGGTCGACCGGTCCGGTCGACCGACTTCAGGGTTAGTCGACTTATAAGCTAGTATAAGTCGACTAGCTGAAGCCTGAAATAGTTTTTCTGGGATCAAAAAGTTTGTCTTTTTGGCTCATATAAAATCCCATAAAATACTTAAAAATCTACAAAAATGGTTTTACCAATATACTTTGATATACAAACATGCTTGCACAAAATCAAGGCATGTTATAAAAGATTGGACTATTTTTGTAACTTGAAAATATTTGGCTCAAGATAAAAACTGTATTTTCCAAAACAATATTTTTCCAAAACATGTTTTTCCAAATCTTCATCAAATACAAAAACAAGATATACTTTTAAAGCATAGTGTGTATGGATATGATCCACTACACAATCAAGATGAAATATCTATTTTTTGACTTAAGCTCTAAATTAGGTTTTGGTTGAAACATATAACTTTGAATACCAAAAACTATGTTTTTCCAAAATGAAAGTCTTTTCTAAATCTGAAAATTCTTTTATGAAAAGACAAGTAAATCAAGAGTGTGTGTGTGATATATACTTGAGCAATCCACCAACTATCTATCCTTTACATTTTTAACTAAAACAAAAACTAAATCTTATACCTAGACACAAGTCTTCATCTTCTTGAAGTCTTCCCTTGAAGGCTTCTCATCTTCTTGACTTGGTCCAAGCTTGATCCAAAAACTCCTTGGATCACACCGTGCTAGCTCCAAATCTTGACTTTTTATCCTTTGTTGAGCTATGCACCTACTAAGATCTTGATAATGAATCTGTCACTAATTAAACACAAGATCATTAGTACTATAACTACATGAGTTGATCATCATCAAAACTAGAGTGATGGGCCTTTGGGCCAACAGTCGACCGGATGCCCCAACGGTCATATTTCTGACCGTTGGCGGTCGGCCGGGCCGGCCGACCGCTAGCCTGTCAGGCTGCCAGATCAGCCTAACGGCTAGTTTTCTGTTTGGGCTATATATGCCCCATCTCTTGGGGTTTTAGCTAATATTTTCAAGAGCAAAAATTCCTACTTTTCTGAAGTGTTTTAACAGTTTTCAAAAGAGTTTAAGTGCCAAAAAGATCTATCATTACTTTGTTTTAGGTTTTTGGAAAAATCAAAGAAAAGAGTATTTGGGAGATTTGTCTTGGTTTTCATTTTCTATCTTTTACAAGAGTTTTCCCAAGTATTTTTCTTTGAGTTTTTGTTTTCCAAACACCTAATTTTCCACACTTGAGCTTATCATCTATCCTATTCTATTAGGATCTTTGTTTTGTGGAAAAGAGAGAAAGAGAGATTGTTTGTGGTTGAAAGACACCACTTGTTGTAAACACCCTTGCTTTTGTTGTATCCCTCTTTGGTAGAGGTTGATCGGGTGATTGGTTTGCTCCATCTTTGGTAGAGGTTGAGGCTTGTGGTTTGCTCCCTCTAGTGAGAGGTGGATATTGGTTTGTAAACCCTCTTCAGTAGAGGTGTTGGTTGTTTGGCTACGGGCCTACCCCTCGGTTGTGAGGCGGTATTTAAGAGAGGAGTTCGGTACTCCCTTTGTTGTAACAAATCCTCCTTGGTGGAGGTTCCCTCGGTGGGAGATAGTGGATTGGAAATCCTTCACGGTGGTGAAGGCGGGGATGTAGAGCTAGGGGCTCGAACCTCGAAACATATCTTGTTGTTAGCGTTTGATCCATTGTCTCCTAACTCTCTCTCTTTATTTTGTGCAAAGCATCATTCATATCTTCATATCATTTATTGCTTGTGTTGCCTTGCATATATTCATATTGCCTATTCATCTTATATGCTTGGTTGTTTGTGTGTGCCTCACTTGTACTTAACCACAAGAGCTTCATATAGCACCTCAACCCATATTTAGGGGAATCAAGAGGAGTTAGTCCAGAGCCCTTCACGGGAATTCGGCTACACTTGTGTGTTGTACTAAGTGTGTTTGCAAAATTTGTTTAAGCTTCCGCATTTAGCGCATTTAGTTTCTAGATTAGCACTTACACCTATTTCACACCCCCCCTAGGTGTATTTTCAAGCATGATGTGTATGTGAAATATGTGGTGATGGTTTTCTTTGAGTTTGCCTCTTTGGTAACATAGATTCTAATTTAGCCTTATCAAATTCACATTTTTTCAAAACATTATTCAAAGTATTAATTTTATTTTCATTGAGAAAATCTCATTTTATCAATAATTGAAACTTAGCTTTACAAGAAATTTTATAAGCATCAAATTTTTTTTGAGCCATTTGAAGAGAAATAGATAAGCTTTCCTTTTCCTTTGAAACTAAACCAATTGATTTTGTAAAAGCTCATTTTTTTCTTTATTTTTAAATATTTCTTTTAGGGAATCATAATTATTTGAAAGTTCCTTAAATGTGTTCCCCAATTCATTCATGGTCAAATCACGATAATCTATGGTGGTTTCCGAAAATACTTTAGGTGTGTTATCATTTTCTATGATACACTCATTTTCTATGATACACACATTTCCTGTTTCCACTTCCCCCTCAGATTCAATCTTCGAATCCCGTGTTACTTTTAGAGCTTTCTTCTAGTGGAACTCCTTTGAGGTGGATGGCTAGCCTTTCATTTCTGGGCAATCGACAATGAGGTGACCCGATTTCTTATACTTGTAGCAAGGCCAGATATCATTGCTTCTTTTATCATCTCTTCTTTACCATCTTCTTCTATTGTTAAACTTTGCTTTGTGATACATCCTCCTCACATTCTTCATGAAGAGACAAATTTTTTCATCATCTTTTTGTTCATCTTCTTCATCATTATCAGAGATGGTAGGAGTAGCCTTGAAAGCAATAGTCTTCTTCTCTTGTGGGGTTTTTTCTTCTCTTACTTTCAGCTTCATCTCATAGGTCTTCAAGTTTTCAATGAGACCAATAAACTCCATTTTCTCATTTCATTGAGTTCCTTCAACGTGGTTGACTTTACTTCCAATGAAGAAGGAAAAGCTCGAATGACCTTTCTTGCTCTTTGGTCATTATCAATGGTGTCACCTAGAGAAGATAAACTCTCTATAATCTTAGTGAATTTTATAATCATATCATCAATTGATTCACTATCATTGATGCAAAAAATTTCATATTGAAACCGTATAAAATCTGTTTTAGCTCTCTTAACTTGAGACTTCATGAGTGACAACAAGATGATTCCAAATATCATTACTCTAGAAATATCATCATCATTAAGAGCTTCTAAAAGAGCATAGTGGGCTTTGGTATTTGCATCAAACTCTTAAACGGTGATATCGGATTATGTTCTGTATCCTTGGGAAAAACAAAAGGCTTGGTCATGATCTTGGCTACCCTATTATCTAAGGATTGCAAGAATACAGTCATCTTAACCTTCCATAGAAAAAAGTTAAGTCCATCAAACTTAGTATTATCGGCCATTAGTGCAAGTGAGTGAAGCAAATAAAGTGATTAGCAAATAAGGATCTCTCTAAAGTGGTTATACCTCAAAAACTAGAGTAATAGGCTCTGATACCAATTGAAATCACCTAGAGGGAGGGTGGATAGGTGATATGCTAATCAAATCCGAAAAATAAAACAGTAAAAAATAATAATTAAGCGATCAAATCAAAAACAAGAAATGTAGCTAAATTTCTAATGAAGGACTCTAGAACTTATCCTCATAATTTCTCTTGAATAAGAGTTGAGGAGCAAAATTACCTTCTTGCTTAAAAGAGTGAAACCGATAAACTAAGAGCAATGAAATAAAGCAAGGAAAATAAAGCAAATGCAAGATGATCTAAGCAATTTAGAACAAGTGGAATGTACGCAAGAGTGAGAGAAAAATAGCAATCGCAAACACAAAAGATTTGTTTCGAGATTCGAGCAATTTTGCTCTACGTTCCCGCCTTCACTACAATGAAAGATTTTCATTAGCTTCACTTAAGCTCAATAATAAGGACCCCTCAAGACCTAGAGCCTTAACTCAACCTCAATCCTCAACACAAAGAGGAGAAGATTATAACAACTTGGCGACCAAAAGAACAAGAAATCTCTCTTTATAGCTTTTTATAATTTAGAGAGATTTGAGGCTCAAGAAGTTTGTGAGAGAAAATTAGTTGAAAAGATTGAACCTGAAGCTTAAAACTTGCAGAAAATGATTTGGAATGAAATCTCTTTGAAACTTGAAACTTTGAAAAAAATTTAGAAAATTTCAAACAAATTTTCAGGATTTTCTTTGATTTTCTTGATTTTGGATCCTCTACAGATGACCCATATTTATAGGCAATAGGTAAATATCATTAGAGAATTAATTTTGGCTTTAAACAGCTGATGAAACACTAATAAAGTGAAAAATGCCCATTTGGGAAAACAAAACAGTTCAAATATTTGAAATTATAGTCGTTATTGTAGCTAGACCCAGTGGCGGTCGATTGGCTGGTCGACCAGCCAATGCTATTTAAAAATAATCGCTGCCAGCTATCCACCGGGCGGTCGATCGTTACTGTAAATAGAGAGCTCGTGATTTGAGCTCAGTCGACGATTGACCGCTCGTTCGATCGGCCAGAATGGCCGAACTGAGCTCAGTGAGTCGGTCAATCGACCACTGGCCCTGGGCAACGTGCACGTCCTGTGCATGCCCGGTCGACCAGGTTAGCCAAAAAAAATCCATAAATCTTGATTTTTTAATTATCTATCTAATTTTTAAATATATATAGTTTTGACAAGGATTAAACTAAGAAATACATGTATGTATGTGTGTGCGCGCGCGCGCGTATATATATATATATATATATATATATATATATATATATATTAGAGAGAGAGAGAGAGACAAAAATTATGATAATAGGTCAAGCATGTAACAATAAAATGAAAATAATAAACTAATTATTTGAAAATCTTTTTGTGTATGTAAAACTTTCTTCAGCAACAATCTAATACCCTAACTTAAACGATCTAAATTCTTACAAGGGTTACTCCATCTCCAAGTTTTCTTTAAGTGGGCTTCTCCAAAAGTCCACGTTTTGACCTTCTAGCTTGAATCCAATGCCTGAATCAACTTGAACACTTCAATAACTTCGTTTTAAGGAAGAATGAAATAAAATCCTAATTCTTGAAGCCTGTAAACTCAAAAACACTTGAACCTGATTAGTATCTCATAATCACATGAGTTTTTTTAATCATCAAAACAATACAGTGATTGTATCCTTGGGTCTGTTAGGATTATGACGTGAATACATCATGAAGGTTGATTAATGTCAGATTTGGCAGTTTCCTTTTCTGGATTTATTTTGAGTCCAAGTTGGATTCAAGTTTCTTTATTCTGATTGATGGAGTTTGTTTGGGACTAGGAGAGTTCTACGACCTATAAATAACCCCTTAGGGGTTGCCTTAAATGTATTCCAAGAGAATCCAATGAATTTATAATTCCTAAGGGTGCAATTCATTTAAGTGAGAGATTCGTGAGAGAAGTTTAGCCACAAGAGTTCACTGTTCTTGGCAACCATCAAGGGCTTGTATCTTCTCAGTGTGAGGTGTAACTAATTCTTATTTACTCCCTCAAAGTTTTAATAAAAGTTTCTCCCCTATTTTCTGCGGACATACACAGATCTGTTTGATCGATGGAATCACGTTATATTGTGTATTGGCTTTCTATCTACTTTAGAATATCTTCTTCTTTTTTCTTCATGTTGCCTTAATAGATCCTATGGTTTGTTTCCGCTGCGCCGCCCCAGTCAATTCGGTCGTGGGGGCGCCCTTCCCTAAAATCACAATAATTGGTATCAGAGCATATATATTGTTTTTCAATAATTGGAATCAGAGCAAGGTAACTTGAAGATGTCAGCGATCAAGTTCGATATTCAAAAGTTTGATGGGTCATCAATTTTAGCAGATGGTAAGTTAGAACGAATGCCATCCTTACCCAAAGTGGGTCAAAAAAATACTACTCGGGAGAGAGAAAAGCCTCAAGATATGAAGAAAGAAACTTGGCAGGAGTTAAATGAGAAAGCCTTGACAGCTATTCAGCTTTACTTGGAGGACGAAGTATTGGATGAGTTTTCTACGGAGAAAATAGCACTCTCATTGTAGGGGCGTGACTTCAAGATCACTATCTGAAGAAGTTATTAGCGAATTGGTTGATTCTGAAGCAACGTCTTTTTCTTCTCCGCATGCATAAGGCATATCTATCAAGTCTCACATTGTAAAATTTTTCTCTATTATCAATGATTTAGATAAAATAAAGGTTACGATAGAAGATGAGGATCGAGCACTTCTATTACTATATTCTTTATCTTCTTCATATAGGAGCTTTAGGAAAGTTATCATCTATGAAGGCAAGTCAACAATTAAGGTCAATGAGGTTAAGGAGCATCTGCTCAATAAGAAAAAAATTGACATCCAATTGACGAGTGAGTCTCATCATGATGATTTCGGGCAAGTTCATTATTCAAGGGAGAAGAGTAATAAAGAAAGTTCAATGAGTAACTCAAAACACAAGAATTTGACTTGCAACTATTGTCACAAGAAGGGGCACATTAAATCTGAGTGTTGTATTCGAAAGAAGAAACAACTATAATGCTAATGTCAATGAACTGAATGGAGGAGATGAAGAACAGTGCGACATTCTGTCTGTTACAGACAGATCAGTTAGTAACAAAGATAAATGGGTCATTGATTAGTCTCTAAATATGGATATTTCATACCATATCTTCACATTTATTCAGTATTAAATTCTGTTAATAACACCTCTCTTGTATGTTACTAGGTCCATGGTGTGAAATGTAGAAGAAGCCCAAAAATCTCATTTATTTGGTAATTTAAAGCCTACAAAAGTAACCATTGACTTTGAAAGGAGGATCTGTCAAACTAGATGCACATATCCAGAAATCAGGATGTACAACCAACAGGGGGATATACTGACAAGATGTGACAGGCGGCGCTGCGCGCGGCCATGAAATGGCCACGGAAATGCAGCTATGGCCACGTTTTCATGGCTCCTTTATGGAGCCGCGCGTCAAGATTTGACGACGGCCCCGTGACACCCCTGGGTTCCCCCTTTTGAAAATCACCTAGAGGGGGGGTGAATAGGTGATAATGCTAATCAAAGGGCAATTTAAAAATTTAAAGCTACAACAATCACCATCAAGAATCACAAGATGAATGGAAGCAATTAAGTATGACAATGAATATGATGAGCAATTAATAAGTGCAAGCAAAGTAGAGTAAGGAGTGTAAGAACAAGAAAAGTAAACCAATCGCAAACACAAGGATATGTTATCGAGGTTCGAGCACCCAGCTCTACTCCCCGCCTTCCCCAGAAGGATTCCGACCACTTCCACTATCACAAAGATCTCAAATACAATGGAGTACCCAACTCCTACAATCTCAAGTACAAGTAATTTCCTTGGTAGTCAAGAGACCACAAACTCTCTCTTTCAAATATCTCTTCCCTTACAAAGGTCCTTAGAGAATATTGAGTAGGAATGAAGCTCTTGTTGTAAGTGAAGAAAGAAAATTAAATCAGAGAGTATTTGAAAACCCTTCAGAAAATCAGTGAGAAATTTGGCACAAAAACCAAGAAACAAGTCTCTTTTGAAAGCCTTAAACTTTTGAATTTTTTACCAAAATTGTTGTAACCAATCTCTCCCCAAACACCCCTATTTATAGGAGAGGGCTAGAGTTTAGGGATAAAACATAATTACTGATGTTTAGGAGGTAATTAGATCAAAATATATCCTTAAACGAATTTTTAAACCAAAAGACAAAAATAAACAGCTCACTTAAAATCTGCCCGTTACTGTACAACGGACACATCGGTCGACTGGGCCGGTCGACCGGTAGATCAAAATTCGACCGTTATAGGCTAGCGGTCGACTGACCCGGTCGACTGAGAAAACCTGTGAGCAAAAACAGTATCTCGGTCGACCGCCCCGGTCGACTGGCAGACATGCACACTGATACGTGCATCTGCCAGAACAGCGGTCGACTGGTCCGGTCGACCGGACCAGACTGACACAGACTCGGTCGACTGTCCCGGTCGACCGGATCAGGTCAAAAATCATTTTTGGAAAAGAAAATAAGAGGATTTTGATTTTAACAAAATACTTTTGAACAGGGAATAGAATTAAACATAAAGATGTATTTGTAGGCAAAAACTTGTATGCAAAAATTTTTGTATAATTTATAAGAATTATTTTAGAATGAGCATGCGCGCAAAAACGTGTGTGATAGAGCTTCAAACCTATCCACTATTCTTTAACATACTATAAACTGAAAAACAAATTACATGAAGACTTCTTGAGCTATCTTCAAGTCTTTGAGCCATCCAATGCCTTGCTAGTGCCTTCTCTTCTATGATCCTTCCTTGATGTGCAATTTGCCTTCCTTACTTTGTGGAACTTAGAAGTTCTTGCAAAAGCTAAGCGAATGGTCTCTAAACATGGTACAAACCTGAAACTTATCTTAACAAACTTATTAGTACCAAATAGCTCTAATTTGGTTTGTCATCATCAAAACACAAACAATTGGAGAGTGTAACCTCTTGGGCCAACAATCTCCCCCTTTTTGATGATGACAAAACAAATAGGCTATTAACAAAAATATAGGGAGGAGAAAACTCCCCCTCAAATTATGCTATACATAAAACACAAGAATATGCTGCTCTAGATACCAATAATTGAAATGATGCACCAATTATTGAAACTAATAAAACAAATATATAAAACACAAAAATTGCTCTTGATACCAAAAATACCAAAACAACTAAAACACAAGAATACCAAAAAAAATACCAAAACATATAAATTCATAAAACTTATTTTTGTCCATGTAAACTTATTCTCCCCCTTTTTGTCATACATCAAAAAGGGTTATGAAAAACATGTCTATTCAATAATACAAACATTAAGTTCTCCACAAATGAACGAAAATCTAGCAAAATCAAGAGGTTTAGTGAAAATATCGGCTAGTTGTAAATCCGTGGAAACATAATCAATATCTATATCACCTTTCTCAAAATGATCTCTAAGAAAGTGATATCTAATCTCAATGTGTTTGGTCTTACTATGTTGATTTGCATTTTTGGTCATATGTATAGTACTAGTATTATCACAAAATATTTTTATATGATCAAAGTGCAAATCAAAATCAAGGAGAGTATGTTTCATCCAAAGGACTTGTGCACAACAAGCCCCCGCGGCAACATACTCCGCCTCGGCGGTTGAGAGAGCTACGGAATTTTTCTTCCTAGAGGACCATGAAACAAGACAATTACCAAGAAATTGACATGTCCCACTAGTACTCTTTCTATCTACTCTACAACCCGCATAGTCGGCATCCGAATAACTAGTCATTGAAAAATCTATAGTTTTCGGATACCAAAGACCCATTCCAATAGTGCCCTTAATATAACGAATAATGCGTTTTACCGCAATAAGATGAGACTCTTTAGGACACGATTGAAATCTAGCACAAAGACACACACTAAACATGATATCCGGCCTACTTGCCGTCAAATATAAAAGACTTCCTATCATGCTTCTATATAATTTAATATCAACATTTTTACCTTGTTCGTCCTTATCAAGCTTGGTTGTAGTTGCCATTGGAGTGTTGCAAGCCTTTGATCCTTCAAGCCCAAACTTCTTTACTAGCTCCTTTGCGTACTTGGCTTGGTTAATGAAGGTTCCGTCTTGCAATTGCTTGATTTGGAGTCCAAGAAAGAAATTGAGCTCACCCATTGAAGACATTTCAAATTCAAGTTGCATGACCTTCTCAAAATCCTTGCATAAAAGCTCATTAGTAGATCCAAAAATTATATCATCAACATAAATTTGCACAATTAAAATATCATTATCAACATGCTTAGTAAAAAGAGTTGTGTCTACTTTGCCTTTAATAAAATCATTTGAAATGAAAAACTAGAAAGCCTTTCATACCAAGCTCTTGGAGCTTGTTTCAATCCATACAAAGCTTTATCAAGTTTAAAAACAAAATCGGGATAAACATGATCAACAAAACCGGGAGGTTGAGAAACATAAACTTCTTCATTAATAAAACCATTCAAAAATGCACTTTTCACATCCATTTGAAAAGTTTAAAATTTTTAAAACATGCAAAAGCTAGTGTCATCCGTATGGCTTCAAGCCGTGCTACGGGTGCAAAGGTCTCCTCAAAGTCAATTCCCTCTACTTGAGTGTAACCTTGGGCCATTAACCTAACTTTATTCCTAATGACATTTCCGGACTCATCCATCTTGTTTCTAAGATCCACTTAGTACCAATTATTGGTCTATCGTGGGGCTTAGGAACAAGGTGCCAAACTTGGTTGCGCTCAAATTGATTGAGTTCCTCTTGCATGGCAAGCAACCAATATGGGTCCGTCTCGGCTTCGAGAATGCCTTTTGGTTCAAAATGAGAAATGAAAGCGAAGTTACCACATAGGTCATGGAGTTTGGAGCGCGTTGTGACTCCTTTAGATGCATCACCCAAGATGAGCTCCTTAGGATGATTGTAGCGTATCTCCAAGCTTTAGGAAGCGGTTGAGTGCTTTCCTCCTTATCCTCTTGAACTTCACCAATAGGATCTTGCTTATCTTCTTGCGTGGGTGAGTCCTTCAAGGATAGTTTCTCTATGTTTTCACCTAATGGTTCAAACTCTACAACATTCTCAACAAACACATTAGATTCTTCAAACTTAACATGCATGGATTCTTCAATGGTTTGAGAAGATCTAATGAAAACTCTATATGCTTTGCTAGTAGAGGAATATCCAACAAAGATAGCCTCATAAGCCTTAGCATCAAATTTACCCAAATTATCCTTAGTATTCAAAACAAAACACTTGCATCCAAAAACTTTAAAATATGCAACATTTGGTTTTCTAGAATGATACATTTCAAAAGAAGTTTTTGAAGAATTTTTGCATAAATAAATACGATTCGATATATAGCATGCGGTGTTTACGGCCTCGGCCCATAAATATTGAGGGAGGTCATATTCACTTATCATTGTCCTAGCCATCTCTTGAAGTGTTCTATTTTTCCTTTCTACTACTCCATTTTGTTGTGGAGTTCTAGGACAAGACATTTCATGCTTAATTCCCTTTTCATCATAATAAGTCATGAAGAGTTGGTTAACAAACTCACCACCTCTATCACTCCTTATTCTCAAATCGGAAAATCTTTTCTTTTTCAACTCTTTTTCGAAAAATCTTAAAATGAGAAAAAGTTTGATCTTTATGTTGCAAAAAGAAAACCCAAGTAAAACGGGAGAAATCATCAACCAAAACAAATGCAAATCTATTTCCATTTAAACTCTTAGTTTTAGTTGGTCCAAAAAGATCCATATGAATTAATTCTAAAGGCCTAGTTGACATGATATCCTTGATTGGTTTAAAGGAAGACTTGGTTTGTTTCCCAAGTTGGCACGCACCACAAATGCGGTCTTTCTCAAAATTCAAGCAAGGTATACCCTTCACCAATTCCTTTGAATTAATCCTAGAAATATGGTCAAAAGATGCATGTCCCAGTCTTCTATGCCAAAGCAAGAATTTTCATCAAAAGCATTCAAGCATTTAGTAGAACAATCTAAATTAAGCATGTCAATAATATAAACATTATTATCACGAAAAACGGTAAGAATACAAACATCAGATTTAACATCAAAAATCTTACAAGAAGTATCATCAAAAACAACTTTAAGTCCACGATCACAAAGTTGACTAATGCTAAGCAAATTATGTTTTAAAACCTACTAAAACAACATTCTCAATAATAGGAGATGCACCAATTTGAATGTTACCTATACCGATGATAGTTCCTTTGGAGTCATCCCCGAAGGTGACGGTGCCACCTTCCATGTACCTTGATAGGGTTGTGAAGTTGTTGATGTCCCATGTCATGTGTCTTGAACAACCACTATCAAGGTATCACCGCTCCCTACGTCTTGGAGCTTTGGTGTGTACCTACATCAAACAATTTAAGACTTGATTTTGGTACCCACATTTTCTTGGGTCCTCTAGGGTTAGTGTCATGAACCCAAACAAGATTATTTGTTCTATTTAGTTGATCATAGCAAAACTTAGCTAAATGTCCATTTTTACCACAATAAGTACATCTATACACTCTACCATATTTAAAAGCATAATGAGTGTGTGATTTGTGAGCATGAGAAACTTTAGCATGAGTGGTGTGAGCATGAGAATTCTTAGCTTGTGAAGTGTTAGCATGTGAAGTGTGCTTTTTAGAAACATGTTCTCAAGTTTCTTAGTATTGAAAGCACAATCATTTAAAACTTTTTCGAAATCATTCATTTTGGATTAAAAGAAGAAATTTCTTTTTCATCAATAATAGGAGATTTTGCCTTACAAGTACTCTTGTAGGCACAAAATTCTTTTTGCATGGAAATGAAATTAGAAGAAACATCATCTTTTTCTTTAGAAACAATGGCAAGTTGATTCTTAAGAAAAGCAACTTCTTTTTGTAATTTTATGCATTCAAGTTTCTTGTTATCATAAGTTTCAGAAAGTTCTACAAAGCATGCACTAGAACTTCCTTACTTACATCATCATCTTCATCATCAAGGATGAGGGGTTACCTTGGGTGTGTTTGCCATGAAACACATATTAGCTTGATCCACCTCCTCTTCGGACTCGCTTTCCGAATCCCACGTGGCTTTGTAAGCTTTCTTTTCCTCCGGCTTCTTTGGCTTGAAGGAGGAAGTCATCTTCTTCTTGAACTCCGGACAATCCGCCATGATATGTCCGGGTTTGCGGCAATTTATAGCAAATAATCCTCCGCTCCTCTTTGTTTTCAAATTTCTCCGGAAGTTGAGCTTGTTCTTCCGGTACATCCTCTTGACGTTGCGAACAAGTAGAGTAAGCTCCTCATCTTCTTCTTCGTCATCTTCATCGTCATCATTGGTGGATGAAGTCTTGAAGGCTATGGATTTCTTCTTTGAAGTAGTGGCTTCTTCTCTTGCCTTCTTCTCCATCTCATGGGTCTTTAGGTTCCCAATGAGACTAATGATGTCCATCTCGTCCTTGTCGTTCAACTCCTTTAAGGTGGTGGCCTTGATCTCCCATGAAGAAGGAAGCGTCCGAATCACTTTCCGCACCTTTTGATCGTTGGAGATGTCATCACCTAATGAAGAAAGACCATTAGTGATTTTAGTGAAACGAGTAATCATATTATCAATAGATTCTTCATCAAGCATTTTGAATGACTCATATTGGGACCTAAAGAGATCTATTTTAGCTCTCTTGACTTGTGAAGTCCCTTCGTGTGTGACCAATAAATGTTGCCAAATCTCATAGGCGGATTGGCAATGAATTACCCGTGTAAGGTCATCCTCATTCAAGGCGGTTAATAGGGAGTTTTGGGCTTTGGAGTTAGCCTCATATTCTCTAAAGTTGAAGTCGGTCCAAGTGCTCTCATCACTATCGGGTGCTACATAGGGTTTAGTCAAGGACTTGGCCACTAAGCTACCCAAAGATTGCAAAAATATAGTCATCCTAACCTTCCAAATTGGGAAATTAAGTCCATCAAATTTAGGAGGGGTTTTGATGTTATCGGCCATGTTTACTAGTGATGAATGAATGAATGAATGAATGTTGATTAGCAAATATTAAGGATCTCTCTATGGATGTTAAGCCAAACCTAGAGTCCAGCTCTGATACCAATTGAAAATCACCTAGAGGGGGGGTGAATAGGTGATAATGCTAATCAAAGGGCAATTTAAAAATTTAAAGCTACAACAATCACCAATCAAGAATCACAAGATGAATGCAAGCAATTAAGTATGACAATGAATATGATGAGCAATTAATAAGTGCAAGCAAAGTAGAGTAAGGAGTGTAAGAACAAGAAAAGTAAACCAATCGCAAACACAGGATATGTTATCGAGGTTCGAGCACCCAGCTCTACTCCCCGCCTTCCCCAGAAGGATTCCGACCACTTCCACTATCACAAAGATCTCAAATACAATGGAGTACCCAACTCCTACAATCTCAAGTACAAGTATTTTCTTGGTAGTCAAAAGACCACAAACTCTCTCTTTCAAATATCTCTTCCCTTACAAAGGTCCTTAGAGAATATTGAGTAGGAATGAAGCTCTTGTTGTAAGTGAAGAAAGAAAATTAAATCAGAGAGTATTTGAAAACCCTTCAGAAAATCAGTGAGAAATTCAGCACAAAAACCAAGAAACAAGTCTCTTTTGAAAGCCTTAAACTTTTGAATTTTTACCAAAATTGTTGTAACCAATCTCTCCCCAAACACCCCTATTTATAGGAGAGGGCTAGAGTTTAGGGATAAACATAATTACTGATGTTTAGGAGGTAATTAGAACAAATATATCCTTAAATGAATTTTTAAACACAAAAGACAAAAATAAACAGCTCACTTAAAATCTGCCCGTTACTGTTTAACGGACACATCGGTCGACTGGGCCGGTCGACCGGTAGATCAAAAATTCGACCGTTATAGGCTAGCGGTCGACCGACCCGGTCGACTGAGAAAACCTGTGAGCAAAAACAGTATCTCGGTCGACCGCCCCGGTCGACTGGCAGACATGCACACTGATACGTGCATCTGCCAGAATAGCGGTCGACTGGTCCGGTCGACCGGACCAGACTGACACAGACTCGGTCGACTGTCCCGGTCGACCGGATCAGGTCAAAAATCATTTTTGGAAAAGAAAATAAAGAGGATTTTGATTTTAACAAAAATACTTTTGAACAGGGAATAGAATTAAACATAAAGATGTATTTGTAGGCAAAAACTTGTATGCAAATATTTTTGTATAATTTATAAGAAATTATTTTGGAATGAGCATGTGCGCAAAAACGTGTGTGATAGAGCTTCAAATCTATCCACTATTCTTTAACATACTATAACTGAAAAACAAATTACATGAAGACTTCTTGAGCTATCTTCAAGTCTTTGAGCCATCCAATGCCTTGTTAGTGCCTTCTCTTCTATGATCCTTCCCTTGATGTGCAATTTGCCTTCCTTACTTTGTGGAACTTAGAAGTTCTTGCAAAAGCTAAGCGAATGGTCTCTAAACATGGTACAAACCTGAAACTTATCTTAACAAACTTATTAGTACCAAATAGCTCTAATTTGGTTTTGTCATCATCAAAACACAAAACAATTGGAGAGTGTAACCTCTTGGCCCAACACCTTTGCCTATAAATACCCTGAGATTTTTAGACAGACAGGAGAGGAGTTTTTAGGGTAGTTTTCTTTCTTTAGTTTAGGTTAGTTGTTCTTCTTCTTTCATTTTTGTATTTTTCATTTCTTGTAGATCATGTAATAGGGAAGAGAGTAGTACATATGATAAAAGTAAGAGTGTTTGTAATGAAGGGTGACACTCTATGAAAGGTTCTCTCCTTATCTCTATTGGTTTTCTTCTTTCTAACTCTTTACATGCTTACCTTTTTCACTCATGGAAACTAACCACTAATCACTAACTTGTTAACTCCTTACTTGATATTATACATGATTCTAATAGCCTCTACTTGGCCTTGGTCTTGCATCAGCCATTGATGGCCATGATGATGGATTCTAATACTCTAACATCTAGCTCTCTAACAAGTTATAAATTCTTTATTCCATACTTGCTCTAGTTAGTTTTAATGGTTTAAGTGTAGCTAGCACTTGTTTATTTGAGTTTGGAAGTGATGATGATCTCATGGGTCATACTTTGTAACGCTCTTGACCAAGGACTGGCTGTAGACTGTCCAAAAAATCACTGAGGATAAGTTATCAGAAAGCAGAGTCCGAACTCCAGATGCAGGGCTAATCATAGCCACTGCTGCAGCACCAAGACGCGAGGGTCAAAACTCGCATCTCAACATCACTGCAATGACCAAGATGCGAGGATCAAAACCCGCACTTCAGCATCACTACTACAGTAGCATCACTACAGTGTAAATCACCTAGAGGGGGGGTGAATAGGTGATGGCTAATCTAAGGGTATATTAATGCGGAATAAAACTTATATGATGCAAATTAAAACTATTTAACTAAACGCCACGTATAACACAAGAGTGTAACCGAATTCCCCGTGAAGGGCTCTGGACTAACTCCTCAAGATTCCTCTAAATAAGAGTTGAGGTGCCGCGATGGCTCTCTTAGTTGAATATAAGTGTTAGCAAACAATCCCCAAGCATATAACAATTAAGCTCACAATATATATCAAGCATATAAGATGAAAGCAATAAAAGCATACAAGATATAAACAAGAGTAAGAGATAGAGAGTGAGCAATCGCAAACACGGAGATTTGTTTCGAGGTTCGAGCACACTTGCTTTACGTCCCCGCCTTCACACTTGAAGGATTTCCACTAGAATCGATCCCACCGGATCACTCGGTGCCGTAACACCTACAAGGCGAGTTCACACTTGAACTCCTTGGACTCTCTAGTCCCGTACACACCGCAAGCCCACAAGCTCGCCGAGGCCGCACCTCAAAAATCGAGTCCACACACGAACTTGAAACACCGCGAACACACTTGTCCGCCTCCTCAAAGTACAAAGATGAAAATTTGATGATCACAACTCTTTGATCACCTAAAATCCTCTCACAAACAAATCCTTATAGGTAGATATAGCAATTGATGGCTCAAGTGTTTGTGTGAGAAAACAAGGATTGAAATGATGGAGGAAAACTCAAGAAAATCACTTTGAAACACTCTTGATAAAACTCCCCTTTTGACTGGAAATATTTGCTCCCAAATAGTGGAGAAAACTTCTTTATTGAGTTGAAAAAACTAGCTTAAAACCCACTTCAAAATCTTGTTGAAAACAGCCCCCAAAAGCCCCAATTTATAGAGCTAGAAAAACTAGCCGTTGGAGCCAGGTTGGCCTGACGGTCGACCGCCCGGTCGACCGCCAACGGTCAGATTTCTGACCGTTGGGGCAGCGGTCGACCGGTTCGGTCGACCGAGACCCTGGAACAGAGAGCAGATCTCTCTGTCCGTCGACCGGCCCGTCGACCGGGGCTTTCCAGAGAGCAGAGCTCTCTGGCGGTCGACCGTTCCGGTCGACCGGCCCTCCAGCAAAGGCTGGCGTGCACGTCTGTGCACGTCGGTCGACGGTCCCGGTCGACCGACTTCAAGCTCGATCGACCGGTCCAGTCGACCGGCAGAGGCCAGACCGACTATTTTAGGGATTAAAAACTTGGTATTTTTGACTCAATAAAATCCCATAAAATCATAAAAAATCTACAAAAATAGTTTTAACATTATACTTTGATAATCAAACATGCTTGAACAAAATCAAGACATGTTACAAATAATTTGAACTATTTTTGTAACTTGGAAAATTTGGTTCAAAGCAAAAACTGTATTTTTCAAAAACTTATTTTTTCAAATACAAAAACAAGATATTTAAACTCTTTTAAAGCATAGTGTGTATGGATTGATCCACTACACATACATGGTGAAATATCTATATTTTTGACATTAAGTTCTAAATTTGGTTTTGGTTAAAACATATATACTTTGAATTCCAAAAATCAAACCGGTATTTTTCTAAAAGAAACTCTTTTATATTTTTTCAAAATAAAAATTCTTTTATGAGAACTCATCTAAATCCAGAGTGTGTGTGCATATGGTATACTTGAGCAATCCACCAACTATTCTATCCTTTACAGTTTATCTAAAAACAAAATCTTATAAAAACAAACCTAGACACAAGCCTTGATCTTGAAGTCTTCACTTGAAGTCTTCTCATCTTCTTGACTTGGTCCAAACACGATCATAGAGCTAGACTCCTCTTGAGTACTTGATGTGGGTCTTGATGCACAAGCTCTTAAATCAAACCGTGCTAGCTCCAAAACTTGACTTTAAATCCTTTGTTGAAGCTACACACCTACTAAGTTCTTGATCACAAATCTAAGACTAAATAAACACAAGATCATTAGTACCATAACTACATGAGTTGACCATCATCAAAACTAGAGTGATAGGCCTTTGGCCAACAATCTCCCCCCTTTTTGATGATGACAAAACTCATGAAGTTATATATGCATGGATTAAAGTAAAGCTTCAAGGAAGCTCCCCCTTAACTCATGCATAGCAAATAAACAAATAATATGCAATGAAAGCTCATAAACATGTATGCAAATATATGGAGATAAACATGCATAAACAAGCATGAAACACATCAATTCATTTTCTCCTATTTGCAACACAAAATATATATGCATAAACATAAATCCTTCTCCCCCTTTATGAATAAAGCAAGAAAAACATGCATATATAAAATCCAAATATATGTTTTGTCATCATCAAAAAGGGGAGATTGTTGGCCTAAAGGCCATTAGCCCGACGTTTTGATGATAACAAACCATATATAGTTATGTTTTAACAATTTTGTTTAAATGAGTTTCAGGTTAAAAATCATAGGTTGTTTTGACGGCTCCAACACAAGACTCACACTTTTGGAAGCCGTAAAGATTTGGATCCCAGAGCCCAGCACAATAGACGCACTCCAGAAGACATTACAAGATTTGTATTTTAGTTAGGATTTTTAGTTCATTTTGTCAAAACCTAGATGATAGAGATAGATTACTTTGGGATTGTCACACACACACTTTTCATATTGCTTCATGCTTACAACCAATTTTCATTACAAAATTTCTAACATTGTTTTGGAAAAACAAAGTTTGGAAAAATCATTTTGGAAAAACAAGTTTTTGAAAACCGTTTTATTTAGAAAAAGATTTTTCTCAAATACAAAAACAAGATATTTAAACTCTTTTAATGCATAGTGTGTATGGATATGATCCACTACACATACATGGTGAAATATCTATGTTTTTGACATTAAGTTCTAAATTTGGTTTTGGTTAAAACATATATACTTTGAATTCCAAAAATCAACCCGGTATTTTTCTAAAGAAAACTCTTTTGTATTTTTCCAAAATAAAAATTCTTTTACGAGAACTCATCTAAATCAAGAGTGTGTGTGCATATGGTATACTTGAGCAATCCACCAACTATTCTATCATTTACATTTTATCTAAAAATAAAATCTTATAAAAACAAACCTAGACACAAGCCTTGATCTTGAAGTCTTCACTTGAAGTCTTCTCATCTTCTTGACTTAGTCCAAACACGATCCATAGAGCTAGACTCCTCTTGAGTACTTGATGTGATCTTGATGCACAAGCTCTTAAATCAAACCGTGCTAGCTCCAAAACTTGACATTAAATCCTTTGTTGAAGCTACACACCTACTAAGATCTTGATCATAAATCTGAGACTAAATAACACAAGATCATTAGTACCATAACTACATGAGTTAATCATCATCAAAATTAGAGTGATAGGCCTTTGGGCCAACAATCTCCCCCTTTTTGATGATGACAAAACTTATGAAGTTATATATGCATGGATTAAGAAAAGCTTTAAGGAAGCTCTCCCTTAACTCATGCATAGCAAATAAACAAATAAATAGCAATGAAAGCTCATAAACATGTATGCAATATATGGAGATAAACATGCATAAACAAGCATGAAACACATCAAATTCTTTTTCTCCTATTTGCAACACAAAGCATATATGCATAAACATAAATCCTTCTCCCCCTTTATGAATAAAGCAAGGAAAACATGCATACATAAAATCCAAATACTTCTCCCCCTTTTTGTCAATCATCAACAAAGGGTTTAAAGTAAAAAAAAATTGTTCTCCCCCTTTTTGTCAAAAGCAAAAATCATAAAAGGGGTAAACTTAAATCAATCAATAAAGGATATATGCGATATACATTCATGAAGAGGAAGACGCTAAGTTAACTTCCCTACATACATGCATTACATGAAGAAAGGATGACAAGCCCTAATTCACATAACACATAATATGCAATGCATAAGAGAAGATGTGAAGCTCCCTTATACACGTGTACTGCATAAAGAAGAGTTGTCAAGCTCCTCAATATAGATATACACTCAACATGAATCTATATGTAGAAGAGATGTTAAGCTCCTCTTGCATATAGGCAATACAAATCAAAACAATTTTATTGAAATTTTCTTATTAAAAGCAAAATTTTGAGTTTTTCTCAATAAAACAATTTTGAGATATCTTAGTAAATCAAATTTTAAGATATCATATAAACAAAAATTTAAGGTACCACTTGTAGTCAAATTTTAAGATACCAATACCAATTAAATAAACATTACAAATTTTGAATTTTAATCAAAAATAGAAACTTATTGATACCAATTGAAAATTATTGCATATTTTGATATCAAACTAATGCATAAGCTTATTAAACAATCAATTGAGATACCAGTTGAAAATAAGAATTTGATTCAAGCTTAGCATAAACAAACTTTGTACTTTAAACATATAACCTATTTTAAATGAAGCACAAATAAATCATATATATGTATGAAAATGAAAATATCAATAGAAATTGATATTATTTGAAATGAAGCATACATATATAGAAACAAAATATGAGTATATACAAAATGAAAATACCAATTGAGATCAAGTATATAACTCATAACCTTCCACCCATTATATGCACAAGTTAAAAGATTTTCAATAGGTCTTACAAGGCATACTCGCCCATCCATCCGCCCATTTGGAAGGAGTTTTCACAAATAGGTTTGAAAATATTTTTAATAGTGAAAAAAAACACTACCAAAATTGAAGAATAAATAACTAGTTAAAATAAATTTTTTTTGAAAAACTAGTTAAAGATCCTTCAAAACATGAAATCAAATCATATATTTTTCATGAATCATATCAAATACACAAGAGTTGACACTCAAAATCGATAAAGCTCATAAAGATATTCATGAAACAAGGTCATGACAAAACAAATGAAGTGTGAGTGTTCAAAATCATGTAAATAGCATTTTCATGAAAATAATCAATAATGCTCAAAACAAACATGAATTTTATCAAACAAATCATGAAAGTTCATTTTCATTTTAAAACAAAACAAACTTCTAGGTATATGTATGATTTATCCAATCCTAACAATATGCATACATATCCCAAACATAAAAAGAGTCCATATGTAATTGCATGAAGGCAAATGACTCATGGGTATATACATGTATATTTATTAGATTTGAATACAAAATACATATACATGAAGTAAAACATGAAATTAGGCAAAACAAGTATAAATGAGAGAATCATCAAAACTAGGCTATACATGTGCATATAGTGAGTACAAATGAATATATGAAGTGCAAACATATATGAATCAATTTGGTGCTCACTATTTGTACACACACACACACACACACACACCACACACAGATATATATATATATATATATATATTATATAATATATATATATATATATATATATAATATATATATATATATATATATATATATATATATATATATATATATATATATATATATATCCAAGTTTTAATAAAAACTACATTTAAACTAGTATTTACCACATGAAGCACAAAAACATGAACATGCTAAAAATATCATATATGAATAAGCATGTAAATAAACTAGGAGTTTAGAGATAGTTACCAAACCAAAGAACTATGCTCTAATTCTCCAAAACATGGTGGTTGTCCCACCAAACCTCCTTGATAGCGGTGCATCAAATATGTGTCCATCAAGTCCATGCATCCACCACCAAGCACCATCCCTCTCACGTTTTGTGAGGGCCCGCACCTACATCAAAAATACAAGGTGGAAATTTCGGTACCCATTTTCTTTTGGTCCTTGATGGTTAGTCTTGTAAGGAACATTTTTTATTAGAAAAATGTTTGGGTTCCTTGTCAAAACAAAATTTTGTTAAATGGCCTTTGCGGCCACAATGTGTACATTTATACACCTTAGGATGCATATGAGTGTGGGTGTGATCATGACGTGCAACATAAGCATATGCATGATGAGGATGATGTGCATGAACAAATGGAGCTTGTTTCTTTGAAAACAAGGACTCCAATCTCTTATGATTAAATGCACATGAGCTCAAAGTTGAGCTCAAACAATTTTTTTATTTTTTTTTAAACTTTAATCTCATTTTGATTAATGGTGGCATGTAAAGCATGATGAGAATGTGAATCATTTTTCTTATTCTTTTTAGAAACATTAACTTTTTCTTTTTCAACAATTTTTCTTTTCAAAGAAGTGTTTTCATGCAAAGCAACTTCTTTTTTGTTTTTCCACCAAAATAATTTTATTTTTCAAAGAAGTGTTTCCTTCACAAAGATCATTCAACTTAGAAAGTAAGGAAACATTTTCATTTTTCAAAACTTCATTTTCTTTTTCAATGCATGCAACTTTATTTTTAAAAAAATCATTTTCTTTTAACATGCAATCAAAATTCTTTTTCAAATTCTTGTTATCCTTTTTAAGCAATTCAAATTTTTCTAAGAGTTGTTGACAAAATGATGCTAGTTCATTATAAGGCATTTCAACATCCTCTTCTATCTCGGATTCGTTAGTTACCTCAAGGGGTTATCCTCTTGGACCATGTAGCACACGTTGGAGGTGTCGCTTCCACATCCGAATCACTCCCGGCATAGTATTGTTCTTTTTCGCCAAGGGAGAGAATTTTGTTCCAAACTACAAAAGCCGAATCAATATTAGAAACCCTAAATAAATATTCATCATTTAGGTTGATTTTAAAGCATGTAGGGCTTTTGCATTAGCCTCAGTATTTTTGCCATTTAAATAATATGAATCTTTAGTAGTGGCAAAATAAACATGAATGCCTAGGCCTTTGAGGTACAAAGACATCTTAACTTTCCAAGTTTGGATGTTAAGGATGTCAAAGGTGGGAGGTGACATAAAATCCATGGTGTGTGTACAATATTGTGATTAGCTATAAAATGAGGATCTTTAACTCTAGGTTGTAAGACCCAAATCAAGAGCACTTGGCTCTGATACCAAATGTAAATCACCTAGAGGGGGGGTGAATAGGTGATGGCTAATCTAAGGTCAATTATGCGGAATAAAAACTATTTAAACAATAAGCACAATAAAAGACTTGCAAGAAATTAGACAAGTAATAAAGCAAGTAAAGGAGATAGAGAGTGAGCAATCGCAAACACGGAAGATTTGTTTTGAGGTTCGAGCACACTTGCTCTACGTCCCCGCCTTCACACTTGAAGGATTTTCACTAGAATCGATCCCACCGAATCACTCGGTGCCGCAACACCTACAAGGCGAATTCACACTTGAACTCCTTGGACTCTCTAGTCCCGTACACACTGCTGCAAGCCCACAAGCTCGCTGAGGCCGCACCTCAAAAACCGAGTCCACACACGAACTCGAAACACCGCGAACATACTTGTCCACCTCCTCAAAGTACAAAGATGGAATTTGGTGATCACAACTCTTTGATCACCTAAAATCCTCTCACAACAATCCCTATAGGTAGATATAGCAATGGATGGCTCAAGTATTTGTGTGAGAAACAAAGATTGAAATGGTGGAGGAAAACTCAAGAAAATCACTTTGAAACACTCTTGATAAAACTCCCCTTTTGATTGAAATATTTGCTCTCAAATAAGTGGAGAAAACTTCTTTATGGAGTTGGAAAAACTAGCTCAAACCCACTTCAAAATCTTATTAAAAACAGCCCTAAAAGCCCCCATTTATAGAGCTAGAAAAACTAGCTGTTGAGCCAGGTTGGCCTGACGGTCGACCACCCGGTCGACCGCCAACGGTCAGATTTTTGACCATGGGGGTAGCGGTCGACTGGTCGGTCGACCGAGACCCTGGAACAGAGAGCAGATCTCTCTGTCGGTTGACCGGCCCGGTCGACCGGGGCTTTCCAGAAAGCAGAGCTCTCTGGCGGTCGACCGTTCCGGTCGACCGGCCCTCCAGCAAAGGTTGGCGTGGCACATCTGTGCACGTCGGTCGACCATCCCGGTCAACCGACTTCAAGCTCGGT